>JAYJMB010087906.1:0-17952 GCA_036873735.1 Pouteria campechiana
GGAAAATTTGGAATTTTAAGCTCATGACATTCAATAAGAACATTGTAAGAGGGATAGAAAATATATATGGACGACTAAATGCATCACCAAACTTAATAACGGATGGCAGCATATAAGTGCATCTGTAGACCAGCCTATAATATCAAACCTAGCAGCTAATGAGTGATGTAGGCCTTACGAATTTTTAAATGCTCGGTAAAAAGAATCCAGGGGTGGTTCGTTGGATGGAAAGCATTGTGAAGGAATATTGTGTCAGTTGTAAAGTGAATAAAATTATAAAATAATGGGCAAAAGTAGAGGGTTATGGTAGATTTATTTATGTCAAATCTGCCATTGGGAAATAGAAATTTTCTTAGAATCCTATCCTTTCAAATGAAATTATTCAATCAAGTTTTTGGATCCGATTATTCCCATTGGTAGCACATCACATCCAAAAGATGCATAAAAAGAAGGCCTTAGGCGACATGAGACGACGTAGAGGGTTAAGTCTATCAAAGCCCGTACGTGGCACAGTGAAGTAGCGGATCATGCTGTCGTGGTTATGAAATGCTCAAGCCATGGTTTAAGTAAGGCTACTTTTCAGCCATGTCCTGCAGGGTTCCAGTGCATGTTTGCTGCCCCTTACAAGGTTTCATAACTAATTACTTGCTTATGATTCGGATGGTTAAATGAGATGAATTGAAGGAGACAAGCTTAATCACCCCCAAATCTTATAAGAATGTCATGGAAACCATGTCATTTTTCTGAGTTTGAAGCAATTAACAACATTTCCTTGTGCCCGTGGACCATTTGGATGCCCATTTTTCTTAATCCTGATGACTCTCTCTCTCTCTCTCTCTCTCTCTCTCACACACACACACACACACACACACACATACACACACGTGCGCCTTGCCTCATTACTGCACCAATCTGATGAATTTCACACGGTGGGACCTTCCTCATGCGCTGCTCAGGTGTTGGGCGCACGTGCCAGTGCAAGCCTCTGAGGACGATGATTTCAAAACGCCCAAATTGAGCAAATGCCCATTTCATGCAAGTAATCCATGTGTGGCCCCACCATTTTGACATGGCAACTACACTTTGCTGGGAAGCTTCTTATTATACTATAGTATACACTGTACATTTTCATCTTGTCCACACCTTTTGCATAAAGCCGGGATTCCACTCCTTAGTTGCTTGCAACTCTAGCTTTACCTCTCCCCCGTAAAGTCAAATCATGGATATTGCAACTTCAAAAGCCATTTGGATGGTTGGATGGTTTACCAAATACAAAAAAGTAACAACTCAGGTGGGCCACCATGCACAAGGTGGGTCTTGGAGTCCCTATGACAATGACCTCCAGCCTGCCCCTTTTCCTTTTTCTTTCCTCATCTTTCCCAAAAGAAATCTTGCTTTCCTTTCTCTATTATCATGCATACAACTTCAACCGCCAAATGTTCTAAATTTCACTACTCTTACATAAATCACCATTTAGTGTTATAAATCAGGGATATTGTTTGGTGAAAAATTTGTATGGTGAAAATGGGTAGCTGGGAAACAGCCATAATGTGTAAATGAAACCTATGGTGGCCTTTTAGAAGCATCATGGCTAATTTAGCGTGGTTTTACCAGTATAACTATGCATGAATTGCATGTCGCCCGCATATGTAGATGATCCAACTTACTTTTAGAATTTGGATCTAGTTAGCAATGGTGGTGCTGACACTTTTTGTAAAAGAGGTAAAAAAAAACATGGGAAGAAGGTAAGGTAAAAGATTAAAAAGGAGAAAAATATGTAATTGTACAGGATGTAATTACTGAAAATAAAGTAAATAAATATAAAATAGATAGATTTTTTTAATAAAAATATATATTAATGAATAATAATAAGGAAAAAGTAGAATTGTCGGGATAGCTAAATATTACATGAATAACAAGAAAACGAAAAAATAAGAAAAAAATAATTTCACCTCTTTCCTTGGTTGCTAAGCACACCCAAAAGTTAGAATTAAATCCAAGAAAACTAGTATGGAGAATTTTGCAGTTCTCAACCATCATATATACCATCATCTCAAGCTGTACTGTTGATCTAGACATTCTGGGAAGGCAGATATTTAACTCAAAAATAAAAATAAAAACAAGAACAAGAGTGAAAAATGTTGGCATGCAGATGCGAATTCGTGACTTTTTATAAGGTGGGCTAGAAAAAAGTTGGCTATTATTGCGGGCATAGATTAGAATCGATAAGTGGCAAAAGTCAAAGCTGAGACCTGAATTTGGGAGCAGCGAGTAATTGCCAGCATGCTTGCTCAATTTCTGGAGTTCTCCCCAAAATCATGCTTGCCAACATGATCGGTCTCCATACTTTTGTTTCTACCTAGCTTTTTATTTTTAAAACACAGCAGTCTGCAGATTGTAGGATGAGCTGCTTGCGTGAGGATCAATGAAAATATGAGATGGGAAATGGGTGGCTTAAATCAAATAAAAACTATCAAAATCAATGAATAATAGTCATCTTCACTATGGGGATCTCCTTAAGGTCAGACGTCCAGCACACCTGCCAGTTTTGCAAGGTTGCTTCCTTTGCGAGGTGTTGAAATTTTCTACTATGACAGTTCATCGCTCGTTTGGACAACCCACACAAGGCTTTTTACAGCACATTTCCCCCCATCTTGTCCTTTTTGCATGAAACCAAAACGAAGACTGAAATGTCCACGGGGTATTTGAGTTTGAAATGAGTAGCATCTGGATATTCTCTTTCTAACAGATGAGTACTATTCTAGGTTGACAAAATTGAAATCATTTACTGTGCAACAAATAAATTAAATAAAACCACTTAGATCTCTCAGTAAAAATATTTTTAGCCATTTTTGGGCGCCATAGTTTAATCTTTGCCTCATCTTCTTTATCTATCATTAAAGCCTATTAAAGTTGGGATCCGAACGAAACTTGTAGCAATTTGAAACATTAAGGTTTTGTTTAGTAACGAAAAAAAGTGTCTTTCATTTATTTATTTTTTTATCCTAACTCCTTGTAATTTATATTTATATTTTTATTTACTTTATTTTTAATCATTATTTTTTATTCTGTCATGTTATTATTGTCTCTTTTCTTTTACTTTTGTCTCCTCTTTTTCTTATCCTTTCCTAATTCTCATAAGGAGCCTAAAAACTATGTATTACACAACAACAGAACATGAATAAAAAAATAACTCACTATTAAAGCCTTCTAATTTTTTGATAAAAATACTTTTTATTTATTTTATTTATTATTTTTATTGTAATGTTCACAAATATGCTGATAAAGGTTTATATAGGCGTGGTTAAGAAATTAAAATTTCTATGGTTTTCCTTAGATGGGACAGTGTTAAATTTACTAGCGGATGATACTTTTTATTATTTTTATTTTTTTAATGAAATCGAATCAAATGACCAGGTGCGCTGTACAATAAAAAAAATTGCAAATTCCATAAAAATACAGCTCATGGAGTAAAAGTAATTACACTTTTATTTACCATCAATTGAAGATTATAGTTAAAGACAAAATCCATATTTTGGACTCCATGCAAATAGACCATCATGTGAATCACTCGTGTGAGACACCAGATACATCTTCATTACCTGAGCCACCGCTATCAATCATGGGCTGAATAATTATTATTTGCATGATAGGGCCAACCACCATTTCGATTATTGGATGAGGCTAAAAATTTCTCAAATTTCGGCTGCAGACCTCATTGCAAGTTTGCAACCAACTAACCATGCAATCCTATAGCTTTCTTTGAATTATTGAAGGCCAGGTCTCCCTTCTGCTGCCAGTTATCAAATTCACCACCTCTTGTAATATCAAATGACCCCATTTTATTGGAAGAGAAGGTGGAGCTAGTTTTCGCCCAAAGTGTCTATGAGCATGTGATCCCAACCTAAGATATAGCTTTACTTTATAGCGTGCATTGTATGAGAATAGAAAAACTCATTTTCATATCAATGTCACTTCTCACCAATAATACAGATAGCCTGTTTTCCACATCAAACCAACCTTTTTTTTTGCTTCTTTCTTATCAGCTATTTGACTAATAATAATTTTAGGGGCCTTGAAAACCATGAAAGCCTTGAAATGGGATCGATCTCTGGGGAAATATACTTTTCTACTGTTTGAGAAACGAAGAAAGTTGTGGAAGTCGGCCGTTTTTCCTTCTTGGGCATTTGACTAATCATGATTTAGTGCTTTTACAAACCTCCAACTTGAGCTCGATTTCCACGTAAAGATGCCTTTCCACTGTTGTTTGAAACCAAGAAAAGTAATGGTGGAATCCCGTGCAATTATTATGGTTTTCCTAATCCTTGTGGAAACATATGTCAGTGCCGACTGTTATACCTACCAAGATTTCATTGCTAATCAAAATTGCAAATCAAATAAAGCATGCTGGATTCATGTCCCTAGCTAGCTCTAATACTCATATAGCTAGGTTTCTACCTTTGTTTCCCATATCCGTATTTGTTAATTGGCTGCATCCAAACAGTTCTCTGCATTTTAGTTTGTTGGGTTTGTAGGGGTCCTCAAGTGGGCAATTTTTGGAGTCTGGCTTTCTAGATAAGTGGGTCACATTGATGGAATCTTTGGAGATGGGGTCCTTCCTCTTTGCTAAGCCAACATCTTTCAAGCAAACAGAGGGCTAAAGGATTTTCTTTCTTCTAGCCATCTATTCATTTATCATCTTGTCGTCATGTGAAAACACCAGCAACGGGTGTAACAGGGTTATGCGTTTTATCATTGCATCATAAATATGCCTCCACAGGGAAACTTTTCCTAAATCAATAAAAAAGCATATGTTTAGGTGAATTCAGACACTAATTTTGTACGTTTTGGGCTAACAGTGTAAAAATATGTTTGTTTAATTGCAACAATGCATACACGTGCATGTGGGGAAATGCGTTCCATATATGGTGAGGATTTTGCTTTTCACATAATCAAGTTTGAATCAAATTCAATCTAAGCATTATGCTTAGACCTATTTATTTAGTTAATATATCAAAAAATATTTCAATTGGAGACTTAGGTGGGCCTCAACATTCAAAAAAGTAAATTTTGGAACATTATGGTGAGTTTTTATTCGTTATGACCTTTGTAAGCTTTTAGTAAAGGTAATTTTTGTTATCATAAAATTATATTTAGAAAAAATATAAAGGACTGCTTGCATCTAATCAAAATAACGTGCTATGTACAGACGGTGAGGTTTCACAATGCAACTGGTGCCATGAAATTATTTCCCATACATGTATGATGAAATAAAAGTTTATCATTGGATTAATAGAGTGATTTCCCAAAAATGGCAGATTTCTTAGCTTTAGGAAACTAACATATTCACCTTTATGATGCTTTTGTGATATTTAGTCTATATAATGTTTGTATCATTGATAGATTTCATTTGACAAGATTTGATAGAATTTTATTTTTTTAGAGATTTTCTTAGATTTGTATTGTTGGACAATTATTATATCAAGTTCCTTTTTTCGCAACAAGTCATTGTAATTTTATGAATATATGTACTTCAAGTTAATTAAAATGCAATAACCAATTATCACATTAATTATGCTAATTGGGTATGCTAATTAAGGCACCTTTCTGAGATTGAAGTTGTCAATCTAAGCAAGAGATTTTTTCTTTTTCAGCATAAGTATAACTTAGTATGCCCTAGAATGTAGGCAATGTTAAAGGTTGACAACATAATTTTTCTAAAGTACTTTCTTGGGATTGAAATTGTCAAGCTAAGCAAGAGATTGTTCTTTCTCAACGTTAGTATACCTTGGAATGTAAGCAATGTTAAAGGGATACCATGTGATTTTTCTACGTAACAGAATCTACAGCTTAAGTAGATTAGGGTTCTTTACATTCTAATCCATCTTTGGTAGGTTATCTCTTATACCTTATCATTAATCAGCGGGATATTATTTATTTAGTGGTTTATGAGTTCTCTATGAGAACCTCATTGGCAACGCTCATCATTTAAGTTGTTTTTCACTTAAAATCTTCTCTAGCCACTATGAATTTTCTTTTCTTCTCAGGCCTACTCATATTACATTTTATCTCCATTGAAATTGGGACTCTTGTTTTTATTTCAGGAAGTCCATTATGGGGTATCATATCTTTCTTAGTTGTAATTCAATTTTATGAAAGTCTTAAGAAATAAAAAACTCTTTCTAACTCTTCTATTGAAGTTGAAAATATTCCAACGGCTTGTATTGTTTGAGAGATCCAATGGCACTCTAATTTACAGTCGTACACAATATATTGTGATAATTAAGCTATTTTGTTTATTGCAACTAATCTAGTCTATCGAGAGTAAACGAACACTTTGGAATTGATCTATGAGAAAATTCAATCTTGGGCCATCAAGATTGTTTGCATTCTTTCAATTTGCTAGCTAGCTAATGTATTCAATAAGGTACTTGGTCATGATTAATTTCATATATTTATTAGCCAGCTAGATTGTTCTTTGTGCTATCCATATTAAGGGGAAACATTAGTTGTATAATGTTGAAAATAGTATTGATAAATGTGATTTGCAAGATTTGACAGGATTTTATTTCATTAGAGAGCTTCTTAAATTTTATATTATTGTACAATTAATATATCAAGTTCCTTTCTTGCTAATTATCTTAAAATTTATATTTAATTCCAAATAAAAATGTCTACTATTTACATGTTTTTTTGTAAATGGTTTAATGTTATTGTTGATGGTGAATCTTTCATTTTCTATTAATTATAATATTGAAACTATCTACTAATTTTTGGTGAAAAGACAAGATTCATCTGCCTCCCTTCTTCCAATATTTTTTTAATTTTCTCTTCAGCTATCTTCTTCTCCTACCTTTCAATCTGTTTCAAGTTGGTTTACACAAAATTTATATAAACTAACTAAAAATACTTGTTACTGTCCAAGTCCCTGCCCTTCCTCCTATTTTCTTTTAATTTTTATATCTCAATGAACATGCCCAAATATGTTGTTTTTTACTTGTGTGAATCCATCAAGAATTGAATTTAACCTGATTCGAATCCTTTACAAAATGGAGTTCCTTTTATTTGAACCTCTTCGGCAATGATTTTTTTCCCCTTTCAAACCTATTCGAGAACAAGTTTTCTTCAGTGAAAAATCTTTTTCAGTTTTCGTCAATTTAAACCCATTAAGAAATGGATTTTCCCTATTCAAAACCATAAAGAAATAAATAATCATTTAATGTAACCCTTAAATGAACAAAGATATATGAATAAACTTAATATATTTTCCAAATGTCCCATTAATGGATAATTTTTCTTTTTAAAACTAGCATAAGAAAAGTTTTCTTGGTGAAGTATTAGAGAAATAAATTTTCATGATGCTAACTATATATAAACAAACAAATTTAATAAAGCTTGAATTGTATTTTCATTCATTGTCAATGCCTATCTTCTTTTATTTTTTTCTCTCCAATTATGCCCATTTATACTTGTTTCTTTTTTTTTGTCCTTATATACATATATATATATATATATTTCATCACCCTTGTATTAAACTAATGACAAAAGCTTTCACAAGCTACTCTTCTACCATGTTCATCTTCTTCTTTTAAACCTATTGAAATCCTCACAAAGGGAGGGTTTCATGATGATTTTCAATGAATGATTTATTTTTTATATATAACTTAAGATATGTGTAATTGCACTAAAATTTATTATAAGAAAAATACAAAATCAAAATATTTTGATAGTTCTGTTCGTCCTTCAGTCCAATTTGGCCATGTTTCAGTCAATCCTTTTGAGTTTTTTGCATTTATATTAATGTAATGTAATAGAAAAATTAAGAGATTTAGCATATTTAAAAAGATTTTTCTTTTATAGAATGAAATCTATAATTCAATTCTTCATATTGGCATTCAATTATTTTTGAATTTTTTTTTAAATTAAATCATTTTGATCAAATAAGGAAATGGTCACTAGTTAGTTAATCATTTAGTCTAGTGTTTCAAAAACTACTTGACATTATTCTAATATTTTGTCATTACAAGATATTTGTATAAAAACATTGAAATTATTTTTAAAGGCTTAACTTAAATCTAATTTTTTCATTGTGCTTTACAACACGTATTTCTCTCTCTCTCTCTCTCTCTCTCTCTCTCTCTTTATATATGATTCAAGAAGTTATCTGATTTAGAGACTGAGATTGACTACAACTAGAGAGAGAATTTTGATAGATATAAAAATTTATCTTACTAAAACCAGCTATATATCTAGACAACCACTTTACCAACCCAGATTAATATGCATGATGTAACCGCAAAGTCTATTTAAAATACAGTGCAGATATTCCAAATGCCAGTTTGGATTGGAGGAATCCTATGTAAAAGAGTAATCGACCTTTTTGTAGTCTTCTATAATGGTAACCTTAGTACTCTTTTTTTAGTACCGAAATATAAAAATCAAAAAAGATTTCTATTAATTTTTCTGCAATCCCAAACAGTGGACAACTTGGATGAATATGGTGGGAATACTTTTCTTTTTGCATAGGGTTCTTCTAGCTGAAAAATTTTAGGTTTGTTTGGGGAGGAGTGACTGCAGTAAAAAAGAAAAAGAAGTAGGCAATCATCTCAAGAAAAGTTACAGCAATGATGGCAAAGGAACAGTTCCATCCGGTCAACAAATGGTCACTTTAACCTTGTATTCTCCTCCCCTAATGGCAGTTCCTAAAAAGGAAGGATGTATCACTATTAATGAGGATTTCGTGTGGTTTTGATTTTGATTTTTTATTTTATTTTGTTGGGTAATATCGACATTAGAACCAGAAAGTCATGAAAATTCCACCCCACCTGATATCATGAAAAAAAATCGAGATGTTGAAAGGGAGATTGCGGCGCATCTTCTTGATAAGAATGCCACATTGTGATTGAGCTGACAGGACTTTTGCCAAGTGGTTTTCTCAAGTTTATGTCGAGGACTAAATAATTGAGCTGATTTTAGGTGGGAGAGTTAATTATTTCAGTCTGTTCCATTAAATGTACCTCTTTCAAAATTATCCTAATCAGTCCAGCTGTGGAACTTATTGCCGCTAATTAACTAGTGGTGCCAAAATGGGAATATTTGAACCATTTCGAGTCTTGGCTTAACTGCTTTGAAAATGGGAAATGGGTTATATTCCATTTCAGTAGTCAAATAGGATGTTCAATGTGATGTTGGAATTATTTTCAATGACTTTGATTTTTCTATATCTCTTGTATTTTCCTTTTTTCTTTTCTTTCTAAAACATTTATCATGCCGACCTCATTTCTTATTTATTGGTTTCATTATATATTTTAAATATACATTTTTGAAATACTCTCTGTCAAATACTATTCAAATAAATTGCAGGAATTTGGTGTTTAGATTACCCATAAGATAATTTTTTCTTAATGCAATTAAGCTTAATTTTGACAAATTGTATAATTAAATAAAACATTTTTCTGTGTCCAAAACACCTCTTTTCAATCTCATGATTACATCTGCTGTCCTAGAAAGTAATTAAAGGCGTAGTAAACGATTAAAAAGGGAGAACTGGTCACCTACTTGCCAAGGCATGCCAATTCGTCATGCAGACGTATGTTTTCTCATCTCGTATCAATCTGATGTAGAATCATTAATTAAGTGTAGTTAGATCATCAATTATCCTTTTGAGTAAACCTAGTGGACAACCCACATCAAGATACTGGCATATTGACTTCTACATTGGCTGGTTATTTTAATTCCAACCCTGAATTTGATCATGGCCACATAAATCGTCTTAATTCATCTTGGATAACTCTGATTTTTGTGTCATTTCATCCTATATGGTGCCCATGATATCAACGGTCCAGATTGTTTTGATTGATAAATGACTTTAGTTCTGCCTGCAGAGATAAAATGAAGATATGACTCTAGTGGTCCATCTCTCAGAGTTAATTGATGCCCACGTCAATAAAACTTCATAAAAGGGAATAAAAGAAAAGAAAAGAGAGAAAGCAAAAAGACAGATTCTTTGGACAATATACGAAGTTTCAAATTTCAAATCGTAATCGGAGATGCAGTCACACATGGAAGAGAGAACGGTTGTGTTTCACTTTCACACATGAAAGTTCCATAAGTGGGGTAAGAATAGAAAAAGGTTATCTCAATGCTTTTGTAAGCCATGCTTTGCAAGGCAACATTTCATTTCAATTCCTCAGAATCCCGAATCGGCACTCGTTTTCTTGGAGAAAGGGCAAAAATATTGAGCTCCATCTTAGGAAGAAAAGAGCAGAGTAGAACACAATTAATTAGTTTTTGATTAGCACAAGTCAGATTGGTCAGAGTAATTCATGTTCTCAGACAAGATCAGGGCAATGAGGTAGCACAAGGGGCTCACTACTAACCTCCAAATTGAATAATATGGGGAAAACAAATCAAAAATATCCAAAATAAGGGTCCGATGTAGGTAATCATGCACAAAATTATCCTATTTGATTAATTTTGCATTTGGATAGTTGTCCATTTAATCCAATAATATTATTCTTGTTTATAAATATGATCAACTTAATATTATTTTGTGTACATCTAGCACTATAAATTATGGATGAGGTGAAAGTTTTAACATGCATATAGCTTTGAGTCATGCTAATTTACTATTTTTTTTTTTGTTTGGTTATGTTAGGCCTGGTCATGGGAACAGTGTAAACAAATATCATTCTCAAATTTAGGGGTGAATCTTCCACGATCTATCACACGAGAGATGAAGCATAACCATGCAAGCAACTACAACAGGTCATTCATTATTAAAGAAAGTATTATTTTTAGTACAATTCACAAAATAGAATCTTTCAACATAAAATAGAAAATACAACATTTATTTTTAATATCAATCTCATAGTAGTACTTTGCCATATCTATTCCTATATCATGACTAATGTCTTTTATAAGTAGCATTCTCTGTAAAATAATATTGGGGTGAGTTACAACAACTCAGTAAGTAAAATATATATATAATTAGCTCATGTGATAAAAATACTAGTTAAATCACATTAAATATCATAAACTGTATGATTTGACAGACCATTATGAACATAAAGTAAAACAACATTCCACACCATTTGTCTACTTGACCATCACCTCATCAAGTTGGCACATTAGATCATATGCGAATTGGTCCAGAGGACTACCCCATCACATCTATGGGATAACATCCCCTGTCTACTCAGACCTCAATGATCTGATGAACATCAATACCTCAAATCATATACCATCAAGTCTAGAGGACTTCATCATCATAATTATAGAATAACATCTCCTGTCCACTTAGACCTTAATGATATGGCCACCATTTTGGATAATCTGACCTTTTCATTGGATCCAGAACATCCAAAAATATTAAGATCCACTATGATCCAAAAATATCAAGATCCATTATTTGAACATCCAGATCAGATATCGTGAGTCCATAAATCAATAATTCAAATTTGACAATTTATTTTCTCATAATTTGGCCATCTTTTGAACAATCTGATCATTCCATTAGGTCTAAATTTTTCAAAAACCTCAAAATTAAATATCTGATTGCCCAATTTGGAGATCATGGGGTCCAGATATTAGCAAAGCAAATATGATCATTTAATTTCTCATGATCTTGTCACTGATTGGATGATTTGACTCTTTTATTGGATCTAGAATGTTCAAAATTTTAAAAATTGACTATTTAATTACCCAAATTGGGGATCAGACGGTCCAAAAACATCAGAATTAATCTTGGTCATTCATACATTGTCGAGCCCACAACCGTACGCTGACGCCGGTGAACCTGGGGCACCACCAACGGTTCCTGCTTGGGCCGGATATCTAGGCCTTGGCTTGGGCGCAAACACTGGTTGAAGCCTAATACGAATTTAGGAAGCATTGCTCGTAGCGTCGTTTTTCCAGGGACATTCGTCCCTCTTTTTTTTGAATAAAAATTTCAATTTTGATAATTATTTAAATATCCTAACTTGATGAATTTATTTCTAAAATGTTTAGGAAATACGCTGAATCATCTAATGAGATCCGTGTGTGATCTATGGTCCAAAATTTCAAGATCTAATGATTTTTTTTATTTTTTGCATTTTATTAAATTTGACCAACTAAACAAATTCATTTCAACCTAAAATTTCTATATTTTATCAAATTTAACCAACTAAATAAATTCATTTTAACCTAAAATTTCTAAATTTCATCAAATTTAACCAACTAAATAAATTCATTTCAACCTGAAATTTCTACCATAAGATAAAATCATTATTTAAAATATATTCAACGGGTCAAGTCCTCCAAATCATGTGTAAACCACCTTAGAAATGACATTTTCTTTAAACCCATTTTAAACAAGGACACTGTCTTGTTAATTTTTTTATATATACTTTTATTTCATTTTACTTTTTGTCAATAATTCCTCATATTGACAGCATTTCATGAATCTAAACCATGGAATGTACTCTACACAATGAGGGCTTTAATTTAAGCCCAATATTTAATATATAATTTTGTCAAATATAGAATTTAACAAATTTCTATTTTCAACATAAATTTTTTTTTCAACAATTAAATAGTCTTTTCACATCCAATTTTTATAAAATTCACATGGCATGTATATTCACAAAAACTAAACAAAACCACCAAATATGATCATCAAAACAATATCTATATTAATCAAAATAATTTTATTTTTAAATTTACTGAAAATGAATATTTTATTATTTTACTTCTGTACATTTGCATCATACACACATTAACTTATATCTCAACTAAAAATATAGTTTATAATCATCTAATTAATGATCCAAATCAATATAATTATTACATAGATAACATAGATACATCTAAATCACTTACTTGATTGAAGATTCACGGAGAAAAATAGAAATCCCAATCAACAGAGTCTCCCCCCTTTTTCTTTTCCTTCTCCCTCTCTTTCTCTCCTCCTTTCAACAATAGAGCCTCCCTCTCTCATTCCTTTCTTTTCCTTCTCTCACTCAGGTAATTATCCTTATAATTGGGATGCTAATCATGCATCCAACATTACATTTAATGTACACCTACCATGCATTGAAATAAAACAATGCATGGGAATATGCCAAGACACCCACCATTGAGTTGCCGATACTCTTATATATTATTTTATTATTAATTTATTATATAGGTTATTATAGGTTGTATAGACAAACTAAAAAAGGCATGTGTAGGGATTTTACCAAAATTGCTCTAATAAAATCTTGCCCAAAGATCTTGTAAGACAGAGAAAGAAGTTAGAGGGCACTAAGAGTGGGCTTAGCATGAATATTCTATGCTCAACCTAGTAATAAGATCGGGAGAGTGTTATAAAGATAATGAAGGGCTTGTGTCCATAGGGTATGCATAACTATATTTTTATAATAAAGCCTTGGTCAGTGAGTAAAAGAGGCAACATTGTTGTATGTAGGACAACTATAATTATATAAGGTTTCTTCATTAGAGAGATATTCCTGGTGATTATACATTCTCTAGTTTTGTTTGGAGTTTTTTTTTTGGAACGATACCACCTCCAGGCAAAACTGTGTGGAGTTATGTTGAAGTTTGAATATGTCTTTTGTCGAAGTTTGGGGTTTGACATGATAATTTTTGCTACCTGTAAAGTTTATTCCATGTTATAGTTCCTTAACACTAGTCTTCTCTCAAGAGGAGGTGGTAGAACCTATCCTTCTATACCCACTTTCATGAGGATCTATTTTATGCACTATGATCCTTATAAATATAGGTTTGCATATCAACATTAATGTGAATATATATCGAGATCAATGTAGGCCATTTTTAGCCCTTATTGCTTTTTCCATGTATGAACACTTTTCCAACTTATAGAAACTTGCCCCAAATGGTCTATATATATTGCTATTCATTTTCTTATTAGCCATCTGCTAACAACCCGAGGATATTTTAGATATAGACCAAGAGAGTTCTAACTCAAGGAATTACTTAACTCCAATGATGAGATTGGTAGGTTGCTTTGGGAGATTGAGCTTCCTGAAGGCCAATATTATGATAGCCTGAGCTCTCATTATTGAAAGCTTAGCCTTATGCATGAATTATTCAATTCCCCTTTTAAATGTGTGCTAGGCAGTTGGTATGCAAATGCATGATTAAGATGGTTGCATGATGACTTTTTCCTTATCACTGGAGGAGTAAGATTGCACCCCTAATATAAGAGGAAGAGATCGAGCAATAGAAGAAGAGATTACTATAGAGAGAGAAGGAAAAAGAATAGTCTATTTTATGTATTTTCTTCATAGATTTTCAGCCAGGTAAGTAGATATATGTTTCTACTTTTCATACATGATGATTATATTTGATCATATCGCTAATTGGATATGTATAAAGTATGATTTAGCTGAAATGTATGCAATTAACCATGTTGTGTGAATGGACTAAGAAATATATTATAAAATTCATTTTTTATGATTTACAAATGGGTTTTAATACATGCTATTTGGATAATCTGATATGTTGAATGTGTTTGGGTTTTGTGTATTTAGATACTCTGTATTTTTGTAGAAATTTGATGTGAAATGACTATTTAAATGATCAAATATTCCTAACTATTTAAAATAGAAACTTCATTAAATTATTGCATATTTAGAAGTTTTAAATATCACATATGGGTCTTGCAATGAAGCCCTTGTTGTGTAAAATACATACTGCAACTCAAATTAATGAAATATTATGCTTATAAGAAGTTATTGATGAAAAATAATTTATGCAGAGTTCTGTGCATATTAATTTTAAGATCTGATCCATTAGATGTATTCTAAATAATGATATTACTCTATGGTAGAAATCTTGGGTTGAAACAATTTTATTTAGTGAGTTAAATTTAATGAATTATGAAAAATAAAAAAATCATTAATCTAGAATTTTTGGATTATAGATTTCACATGAACCACACTAGATGATTAGTGTATCTCATTATCATCTTAGAAATTAATTTATAAAGATTAAAAATTAGAAAAAAATCAAAAAGTCAGATTTTACAAAAAATCATAAAAAAATGGGACAAAGTCTCTGCTAGCAATGCTATCGGCAATTTGAAATGTTTTGTAGTGGGTGGCTTGTATGCATATTATTTTTTTAACGATGCAATTATGAGTTATTAGGTTGATCACATGCATACATTATTACTCCCTAATATAAGTATAAGTAAGAGGGAGAGGGGGATCAGAAGAAAGGTTGTTGCTGCTAGAGGAAAAAGGAAGAAAGGAGAGTACGAAAGGAAATATATCTTCTACATCTTTTTTCGTCGACTTGCATCCGGTTAAGTGATTTAGATGAATCTATGCTATTTATGTGATAATTATACTAGCTTGGATAATTAATTAGATGATTTTAAGCTATGTTTTTAACTAAGATGAATGTTAATATGCATGTTATGCAGGTGTCCCAAAATTAAAGAATATAATATTTATTTTCATTGGTTTTGAAAATAAAATTATTCTGGTTAATACGCATATTATTTTGATGGTTGAATCTGTTGATTATGTTTAGTTTTTGTTAATTCACATGTTATATAAATGTCATAAAAATTGAATGTGAAATAACTGTTAAATTGTTGACAAAAATTCTTGTACGTTGAAACTAGAATTTTGTTAAATTTTATAGTTGCTTGAATCGAAGCTTTTATTATGTGGAATATATCCCAAGGGTTGGATTAAGGAAACATTGTGTATATTTAAAAATATACACAAAATAATAAATACAAATAAAAGAGGAGAGAGGCAGAGAATTATGACAGTGTCCAGTTTGAATTTTTTTCTCTTGGTTACGTGGTGACCAAAAGATATTAAATGTGGTATTTTATGTATGTTATTTCTAAGATCCGATCGAGTAGATAAATTCCAAATAATGGTATTACCCTAGAAAAGATATTTCAGGTTGAAATAAATTTGTTCTATTAGTTAAATTACAACATATCATGCTTAAAGTAATATGTTGAATAAAAATAATTTTATGTTGATTTATACATATTATCTGGAAGATCTGAATTGTAGAATATTATATTGGTAATTTCTTAGGGTAATGATCTTTGGGTCAAATAATTTTGTTTGGTTAGTGAAATTTGATGATTTTAAAATATAGTAATTTCATAAAATTTAGTAATTTTGGACCTTAGATCACCCGTGGACAATGATGGATGATTAGGACAGATTATAAATATTTTATAAATGAGTTTTAATGGTTTAGATGCCTTAAAATATACATGTATAATGTTATATTAAAAGTAATACATATATAATAAAATAAAATAAAAAGGGACACAAGTCCCTATTTGGTTCTAGGTAGTACATAGGTTAAAGCCCACTAAGCTAGCCAGGCTCCAGCCCAACTAGCCAAAGCCCAACATAAAGCCCAGCAGCAGCAACACTGACACATAGTTGCCGGTTCAGTGATGTATGGATAGCCCAGATTAATTTCTTCATATTTGAATTATTCGATCTCCGATTTAGATGATAAAGTAGTCAATTTTTAGGTTTTTAAATATTATGAATCCAATGAAAGGGTTAGATTTTCCAAAAAAGTGACTAGATCATATAAAATTAAACGGTCATACTTGATTTATTAATTTATGGACCCTGCAATATCCGATCTGAACGATCAGGTAGTCAATCTTGAGGTTTTGAATATTCTGGACCTAATAGATTGGTCAGATTGTTTAAAAGATGGCTAAATCGTATGAAGATGAATAATCAAATTTATTTTATTGATTTATGGACCCTACGATCTTTGATCTGGATGATCAGATAGTTGATCTTAAGGTTTTTAGATATTCTGAATCTAATGGAAGGGTTAGATTATCTAAATAGTAGTCAGATCATAAGATTGAGTGGACAAATTTGATGTTGTGGTCCATTAAACTAGTTAGAATTTAATCTAAGATGTTGTTGTGTTTGATGATGATTAGATCATGAAGTTTAAGTGGATAGATATGATGATAAGAACCACTAAATCAGTCAAGACATGATCTAAGGTATTAATCTGATGAGATGATGGACAAATAAAGAGGTTTGAATGAGCAGTATAAAGGGATGAGATGTACTTCCCAGATTAATGCTGTGGTTGGCCAAACTAGACAATTTATGATGTGTGTTGTGGTGTGATCAATATTTTTATCACATGTTCTAGTTACATCTATTTTACTTATTGAGTTGTTGTAACTCATCCCAAAATTATTTTACAGAGAATGCTGCTCGCGGAGGACATTAATCATGGTGTGGGGATAAATGTGGCAAAATGTTACTATGAGAGTGATATTAAAAATAAATGTTGTATTTTTCATTTTATGTTGAAGAATTATATTATGTGAATTGTATTATAATATTTTCTTTAACAATGAATTGTTGTGATTGCTTTCATGGTTATGCTTCATCTTTCGTGCCATAGATCTTGGGAGATTCACCAATGAATTTGAAAATGATACTTAATTATGCTATTCCTGGGGTTGGGGCGTGACATCTAGTTTTGTTAGAAGTTTCTCTTTGAGCACTACCGCCAATGGAGCCATGTCGCAGTTTAAATAAGTTTCTCGATAGAGTTATGGCCTAATATGACCATTTTTGCCTGTTGTAAAGTTTATCTATGTTATGGTTCCTTGATAACATTGTTTGTATTTACCTATAAGAAGTGGAAAAGAGAAGATAAATATATCGGGACATGAAAGATATTGTGGTGATAAAGTACAAATAAATCCAAGTAATATGTTGCGATTTCGTATTAGGTATTTCATTCAACCAAACAGATTTTGAAGAATGAAGTTTTTTCCTTTTTTTAAAATTTTTTATGCATCTAAAAGCAAAAGATGAAGAGAAAAATATTGGCTAGAGCATATATGAAAAGAAACTTGGGTGTCCACAATATTTTTGTGCAGGAAAAAGCATGCGTCCTTATATATATATATATATA
>JAYJMB010087907.1:0-20399 GCA_036873735.1 Pouteria campechiana
TGTATATTGAAATTATAATTAATTTATGTCTTATAATGTATAATTGTAATTTATAGTCATATCAATGTAATATTGCAGTGTGAGGTGTATAGTGTATTTGGAATAAAAATTGTATGGCGGTGTAGTGGATTCATTGTTATCATAATGCAGCCGCAGTACTGGAGGAGCCTGTGGAGTAATAAGGATGTTGTGTGGATAACTAGAGAAATATTTGAGTGTATAATTTTTACTTTTATGATTTATAATGAAAAAAAATGTATCATAACATGTGATGAATGGTTTTTGAGATTCTGTCTAATTTTTTGTAGAAATTAAGTCAATATATATATATATATATCAAAGCAACCCACCCTGAAGGTGGAAAAATCATGGTGTAATCATGTGAATTTATAGTGTAAAATGGAGTAACGACTCTAGGAGGGTGAGGCATTACATACACTCTCCTATGAACTTAATAAATAAAATCAAAGTCTTTGATTCTTAGCTTATCCATTAATGTAATCTGGAAAAAAAATCATAATATCAAATAAATAAAGGAGTATTGAATAATATGCTTTTATCAAATTTTATTCCATCATAATTATCTATCATTTATTATTTACAAATATTTGACTACGAATTCTCATGTCTAGTTGATAGGTATCATGAAAAGAGCTCAAACACTCGATTAAAATCAGCAATTGAAAATTATATTTTTAATTTTTTTAGGGACGTGTTAAATTACAGGGATAGAAAAAGACCACAACAAAATAATACGGGTAGAAATAATGCAAAAGAAAAATGTAATATAAATTACATTATTGGCACTTGGGTAAAGAGAAATGCTATTTATCCACATTGAATTTTTTTTTTGTCATTTGTGGGATAAAAGCATGTTTCAAAAATGATTCTTTATCAATAATTTAATATTAATTTTCAACTATTAAAATTTAATCACATAAGCATCAAATTCTTTAATTAAATATCAAATAAAGAAAGGAGTATTGAATTATATACTTTTATCAAATTTTATTCCGTCATAATTATCTATCATTTATTATTTACAAATATTTAACTACGAATTCTCATGTCTAGTTGATAGGTATCCTGAAAAGAGCTCAAACACTCGATCATAAATTCAGCAATTGAAAATTATACTTTTAAATTTTTAGGGATGTGTTAAATTACAGGGATAGAAAAAGAACACAACAAAATAATATGTGTACAAATGCAAAAGAAAAATGTAATATAAATTACGTTGGAGTTGGGTATGGGAGGTAATATAATAATATCCTTGTCTGTCCTTTCGGTGGTCCCTCAAATAATATTGGCTCTTGTGTAAAGAGAAACGTTATTTATGCGCATGGAGATTTTTTTTTTTTGTTATTTGTGGGATAAAAGAATGTTTCAAAAATGATTTTTTATAGATAATTTAATTTTATTTTCAACTATTAAAATTTAATCACATAAGCATCAAATTCTTTAATTAAATAAGAAAGTCTTTGAAATGAATATATTAGAACTCTACAAAATTAGTTTGATTTGAGTTGAAGTTTTAACGAAATAGTTCAGAGGTTGATTTAAGTTGAAAATTTGCGGTTTAAATTCAGAGCGGGTTGACTAGGATCTGAAACAAACCGACTTGGGCTGGCTGCACCCTGCCGGGACGGTGCGCGCTACCTACGTAGACACCACGTTTTAGATGGTTGCAGGAAGTTTCGCAGCCGATAATTTTTTACCCAGAAAGAGATCAAGGATGCACATACTGCACAAGTAAGCGTGTGGGGGAGCCCGCGGGCTCCGATTTGACGAAGTTTCCAGAAGAGGCTGGCTGGAGACTTTTTTCTGGTCTCGGTTGCCTCTCTTTTGTGGTTTCCGTGTTCGTCCGCTTCAGCGAGAGGGAGAGGAAGAGAGTTTTGAGAGTGATGGCGTCTGCATCTGATCTGGAGAAGCGAGCCCACGAGGCGTTTGTTGATGATAACTTGGATCTAGCGGTTGATCTGTATACACAGGCCCTTAATGTCGATCCCGAGAACGCTCTCCTCTTTGCTGATCGGGCCCAAGCCAACATTAAGCTCAACAACTACACTGGTAACTATTTACACTTCTGCTCTCCGCTTCCTTTCGGCGATTTCGCTTCCTTTTTATCTTTCTTCTCATGATTACAAGCTTCAGTCCACTGATCAAGACTTTATGTACCTTTTTTTCGTTTAATTTTTTTTAGAAGTATCAAAGTTGTCGGTATATCTAGTTACTCTCATCTAGCTTTTATTTACATCCAGTTCATGATGTTAATGCAGCCTTGATAGAATTTGGCACTGATAATCAATCTGTTTATCTTCGTTTTACTTTCTTCTGTCGAGCAGAGGCTGTTGCTGATGCCAACAGAGCAATCGAGTTGGATCCATCAATTTCCAAGGCCTTCTTCCGCAAAGGGTCTGCACTCGCTTTCTGTTACAGTCTTTACTTACCTTCTTAGATAGAATTTCTCGTGGAGTTTTCTTTTAAGAATCAGTATGAAATATGCTTATGTTGGGGCAGTATTCACCTAATATTCTAATCCTCATATCTCCGTTGAGTTGGCCTAACATGAAATATGGGAAAAACAAGTAGACACTGCTAACCTTCATATTTTATTAGTGCTTAGAACCTGCTATACCCAACTTGGAGAAGAGATGCTTTTTATAATAGCTGGTGCATATTCAGCTTCCATTTTATTTCTAAAAATAGCAAATTTCTTGTTGATCTTGCTTAGCTTCCATCCATAGCAGAACACAACCATTATTATTATTATTATTTTTTTGTGTGTGTGCGCGTGCACATGTGAATCTGGTTGCTACAGAAACCAATTTGGAGCAAATCATATCTAGCTATAAAATGCTGTACTTATTGTATCAGGTTATTCTGTGGTGAGCATGCTGCATGTTTGGACTCCATTGTTTGGAAAGTTTCAAGTTGAGAATGCTTTAAAAGATACCTTTGTATTCCCTTGGTGTAATTTTCTTTTGATATATCAGTTTTAACACATGGGACTTGAATAAACCTTCTTGGGGCCTCAATTGCCTCCGAAGACTGCTGCAATGCATACCTGGAATTATGGCGTACATGCTTTTTGCATCTTACAAGCTTATCATCCGAATGCATCTGCTTGGTTACTGAAGAACTGGTTTTCCATATATTTTATAAATGAGTTCACAATTTGTGTGCCTATGTGAAGTAGAACAGATGAAAAGGATGTAGAACAAGAATGCTGTACTAGATGAAAAGGAGAAGACTTTAGAAGAAAGAGGTAGACCCTCTCAATGGGGGAAGATGACTGGAAAAACTTGAGACGATTGGAAAAAGATGGAGAGTAGAATTAGAACAGAGATTCAAGATTTGTATTCTAATAAGAAATCTGCTGAACTGTGTTCTAAAAACTAATATATATAGACCCTCTCAATGGGGAAGAAGAATGGCAAAAAAGAAGAAGAGGAAAGCCAGAATTCTAATAAGAAGTTTGCTGATCTGTGAACTAAAGACCAACATACGCTACCCTATATAAGCTCCTATGTAGAGTAAAAACTAATTTAAATGCATATAAAGCAAAACTTAAATAAAATAATGAAATTTATAAATAAATTATTAAATGTCCAAAAAATCCAAAATATGTATGGAATAAACTAGTTACTACTTAACATTCATATAACAATCCAAATGTGCTCTGCATCATTATTGAATGTAGAAGTAGAACATGTGGAATGTGATGAGAAGACATTGGAAGAAAGTGCTTAACTGTCTCAAGGAGGAGAGAATAGAAGAATTCAAGGGAAGAAGAATGGAGGAATTAGAGTTGAAATAGAAAAAAATTACAAGAGAACTTGAGAGGGATAATTAGAAAGACATAATAGAAAGCTTGTATTTAACATTTAACCAGAAAAAGTCTGCATATGCTAGTACATGATACTTATATTATAAAAACTCATACATAAATAAAACTCTAATTTTTTATAACTATAAATAAAATCCTAAATAGAAGAACAGAAAAATTAAATATCCAATTTTGAACTATCAATCGAGTTGATCTTTATTTTGATCACTTGATGTTTGCACCAAATTACAAATTTAATGATTAAATGTCCAAAAAATTCCTAAATATGCATAAATAAGTTAAGCCCTAACGATTACTTTGCACCTAAAGAATTGTCTAAATGTGGTCTGCATCATTATTATACCATGTAACTCTTTTTCCTTGGGCATTCCGTTTTAAGAAAATAAATGCACAAACTCTAGGAGAATTTATTCTTTTTTCTCTATGTGGCTTATTAATACGTTGCTAAAAGAAAATTTATGAGTTTGTGTTATTGGACCTTAATCTGAGAGATTTCTGTTCTTTAGTTCATCAAAAATCTCTTAAAAAATATATCATGAAAAATTTTCCTTGTTAACGTTGATTATTATGTGGATCATCACACCATTTGGGAGGTAAAGTACACAACTAGGGTTTGAGTTTGGATCCTGAACTAAGGGACAACATTGCATTGTAGGATTCAAGACCATGAACTCACTAAGGCACAAAATTGCATTATAAGATTCACTAGTATGGGGTTTCCTTCTTCTTGTTGCCAGTGCAGCTATGGCTTGCATCAGTTCCTATCCTTGGATTATTGTGTCTTTGATTTTGCACATTCTTCTTATTTATTACGATTAGTGTTCCATTTCTCTTTCATTGATTTTTTTGTTGGATATGATTGGTAGAGTTGCATGTATGAAGCTCGAAGAATATCAAACAGCAAAGGCTGCTCTTGAAGCTGGTGCTTCCCTGGCACCAACTGATTCTAGATTTGCAAAGCTCATTAAGGAATGTGATGGGTGCATCGCAGGTATCACCAGTGTTATATATGTGCCTTTTTAAACTTTTGTCATGGTTTTCTGTAGCATGAGTTTTCAATCCCTTTTGCTGACCCTTTTCTGCTATCTGCTCTAGGAACAAGAGAATTACATTAGAAATGTAGTGCTGAAAAGATTATAAAATCTAGTATCATTGTGGTATAAAATGTGAGAAGAGTAGGTTGCTAAATTAAAACCTAGTATCATTGTGGTATAAAATTGGAGAAGAGTAGGATGCTAAATTAAAACCATATCCTTGTTAATTACTTACAGAGGCCAGCCCACTCAAGCATTGACATTCTTTAACTATAGCATTACAGACTAACTTGGCTCCTCTCTCTCTCTCTCTCTCTCTCTCTCTCTCTCTCTCTCTCTCTCTCTGTATCTCTCCCCATACACGCACTCACACAGAATGATTTAAATCTTAATTGTGAGGTTATGTGTGAAATTGTCATTCAGGAAGGGGGGAATTTCTCGTCAACCTGAAGTTTTTATTGAGTATTGCAAAATATCGCTAAATTTTTATTTTTTGCAAAATGTAATTTGAGGAGAAGTCTTAAATCGTTCTTAGAAAAACAAAAAAATACACTTATTTTCCTAAACCTTCTTCAACTTAGACAACAAGATGAGGTTATTTTTGTCTTTCGACATGTTGCTTAGTCCATCTTACAACTGTAATGAACACTTGTTGTGTTTATTGCAATTACTTAGAATTCGTTGGCTTAGTTGCAACTATTAGTATATTTTGTACATAAATATGAAAATATCTCAAGAAGAAAAGGTCATATTGGATGAAAAAGACCAACTTTGGGATTTTTTCTTCTAGACAGCTTCATTTTTCTAAATTGAAATTTACTGTAGTAACCAGGATCTTGCATACCAAGCAAGTCTAATTATGTATGGCTTTCAGCAATAGAACAAAGCTGAGTGCATAGATTTGGTGGAACTTTGATTAATGATTTTCAATCCAAATACTCTTCAGATTTTGATATGTTTGGGAGAAAAAGTAAACAGTCTCTGCGCGGCTAATATTGAATACCTTCTTTGGGCTACCATTATGAAAAAAATTAACTAGAAAATTCCTCTTTTGTCTCTTTTTTGGATAATTTTTTTATTAATGTTTGATAATTTGATGCTATTGATGATATCGCAAATCATTGGCACTAGGCATTTCCTACCTAAGGTGGTTCAGCCACATCAGTCTCACTTCATCATTCCCATTATGCCATTCTTGTCCTTTCCAAAACATTATCTCAGCCAACCACTGCATCTTCAAATTTTAGTGTTAACCTCCATTCACATTCTTTTTGGCCTTTATTGTGTCCTCTTATGTACCTTCCAAACAAACTTACTCCTAATGAATGTAGTTTTTGATTGACATAATCAAACCAAGTCTATTTTCCGAAATCTAATTTTCTATAGATATTAACTTTACGTTGTTTTTGGATTATTTATTCCTATTTCATTGTTTTGCTGCTAATCCACCTCAACATCCTTATTCCAACAGTCACATGGTTCTTTGATTGCTCAACATTTCAGTATATAAAGAATAACTGGTCTTATAGGTTATCCAATAAAATTTCTTTTGAATTTGATTGATATCCGAAAATTGTGTGGAATGCTTGAAACATAACACCATTTTTGCCTCAAAATCCTCATGAATCTTTCCACTTTGCTGACTGTCAATCCAAGATAGTGAAAGTGATCACTTTCCAGGTATTTCTTTAGCAGAAATCTTAATGACTCCTTATCTCAAGTCTTTTTATTATTAAATTCACATTTGATATAGTTGGCTATAATTGAACTAATGCTAGAAAGATAGGGGGTAAGTTTTGGTAATCCTAGGGACGAGAGATATTGATGTTTGCAGGATTGAAATAATTTTAGCAGAATAATGAGTAAAAACACAATAATTAAGCTTTTTAAAGGAGAGATGATGATAAATGAGTATAAATTATATAGGAAAAGAGTAGGATTGTTTGGGCTAAATAAATATCACATCAGTTAAAAGAGGGTTGGTTTGGAGATCCCCATCCAAACACTCTTAGCTTGTAAAACATCTTTTCACTCTATTTCTGAATATATATCTCTAGCCCCAAACCCTAAAGCTGGTCCCAAGGAATCTTTTCCTATAAACATATAACTTTAAATTGTCTAACACAATGAAAAAAATGGATTTTGGAGTGTGAATACTTCATTTATATATGTGATGGGCTATAACCTAAGCGTGAATGCTATTAGTCCCGTGCTATGGCTTAAGTATACAAAGTAAATGGAAGCGAATTAAATGCACCACGATAACAATCACAAAAAGAATTAAGAACATAGAACTTATAGTGATTTGGCAATCTCTACCTACTCCACTCTCCAAGTCAAAATCCTAGACTTGGGTTCTGCTAGGCAACTTAATCCCAAAGCTATAAGTGGTACAGTTTCTCTGTTCTTGGGATTTACACTTCTAGGTGGCTGTATATTTGAATCACTTACACACCTTGTAATGGTTCAAGCTATCTCTTGGTTTACAACCTAAACCAAGGTACAATCAATACAATGAAGGAAATAATAAGATGAGGCTTACAACTAGTTTGACACACAGGTGACTTCGATACTTAGTGAGCTTCACAGTCTTCAATCCAATTTCGTTCACCTGCAAAACAGAGGTTAGCAATTGCTGCAGATCTTGATTACTTTATTTATACTTGTTCACGCACCAAGATCTCACTGTCTAGCACACACTTTTCTTCAACCACTCTCCCATTAAATAGTCTAGCAACTGCTGGGAGATAATCTCTTAAAGAGGTAAAGAAAACGTCAAATAGGCTTAAAATTTAGAACTGCATAATTGTTAGTAATGATAAAAAAACCGTCGACGTTTTTCTTATATAAGGAAATTTGTCAAGGTTTAACTTCGCCGGATGAGTCTTTGATTAGTAATCAGTCGAAGTTCAAACATCACCGGATTCAAATCCGTCGAGATTCAGATATAAAACCATCGACGTTTTGACATAAAAAGTCAACGGATTTCCCAATTTGTTGATACAATATTTTGAGCATTCCATCTTTTAACCTGTTTACATCAACACATTAACATTTACATTAATTCATTCCATATCATTTACATCAATTCATTCCACAATCATGCAAACTATTCAATCAACCTTTTTGAATTCCCACTTTGAAATTCAATTAACAATCTTTCCTTCAACTCATCACTTGCAATAAAGACTTATTAATCCTTGTATTGGATTGAAACATTTTATAACAAACCTTGCAAGTGTTAGTTCAGTAATAATATCTTTTCAACTCACATACCAAACACATCAAATGCCAAGCAACATGAAGTCAATTAGGTTTATTAATCATCAAAACAGGAAACAAGAGTTAAACAATTCTCTTTATGATGACAAAAAAAAAATGGATTAACTTAAAAAGAATGCAAATCCACTGCTTTTATTTCTATTTCCATTTCTGCTATTGTTGCCACTTTCACTTTCATTAGTGTTTGTTGAAGCCATAGAAGATCACATTGAGCAATACAAAGATGACTTTGATATCACTTATTGGTCCCGTATTATGACTTAAGTATATAAAGTATATGGAAACGAATTAAATGCATCACAATGTCAGAAGAATTAATAACACAAAACTTATAGTAGTTTGGTAATCCTTACCTACTCCACTCTCCAAGTCAAAATCCCAGACTTGGGTTCCACTAGTCAACTTAATTCCAAAGCTACAAGTGATACACTTTCTTTGTTCTTTGGATTTACACTTTTAGGTGGCTGTATATTTGAATTACTTACCCTATAATGATTTAGCTATCTCTTGGTTTACAACCCAAACTAAGGTATAATCAATACAATAAAGGAAACAATAAGATGAAGCTTACAACTAGTTTGATACATAGGTGACTTCGATACTTCAGTGAGCTTCATAGTCTTCAATCCAATTTCATTCACCTGCAAAATAGAGGTTAGCAATTGCTACAAATCTTGATTACTTTATTCATACTTGTTCACACACCAACATCTCACTGTCTAGCACACGCTTTTCTTCAACCACTCTCCCATTAAATAGTCTAGCAATTGTTGGGAGATAATCTTTCAAAGTGGTTAAAGAAAACGTCAAATAGGCTTAAAATCCGAAACTGCATAACTGTTAGTAACGGTCGAAAAACAGTCGACATTTTTTTTACACAAGGAAATTTGTTGAGGTTCAACTTTGCCGAATTAGTCCTTGATTAGTAATCAGTCGAAGTTCAAACATCACCGGATTCAAATCCATCGAGATTCAGATATAAAACTGTCGACATTTTTGACATAAAACGTCAACGGATTTCCCAATCTGTTGATACAACATTTTGAGCATTCCATCTTTTAACTTGTTTACATCAACGCATCAACATTTATATCAATCCATTCCATATCATTTACATCAATACATTCCACAATCATGTAAAATATTCAATCACCCTTTGAATTCCCACTTTGAAATTCAATTAATAATCTTTCCTTCAACCTGTTACCTGCAATAAAGACTTATCAATCCTTGTTTTGGATTGAAACATTCTATAACAAACCCTACAAGTGTTAGTTCAGTAATAATATCTTTTCAACTCATATACCAAACACATCAAATACCTAGCAACATCAAGTCAACCAGGCTTGTTCATCATCAAAACTGGAAACATGAGTCAAATAAATGCTTAGGAATTAGTCTCTTCTATTTCTTTATTTTATTACAAGAATTTTTGCCCTTGTCTTTACTGTCTTGCCAACCTTTTCTAGTTGTAATTTCATACATCCGAATTGCTATATGAATAGGATTCTTCTTCAAGTCTCAGTTGTTACTTGATTAACATCTATAATTTTATCCTCCTAATTATTTTCTACTCTTATGCTTGCTAATTTCTTTTTATAGCTTCTTATCAATAATAATTTATTTCTATAAATTTCTTTAGCATTGGGCTTTTTCTACTATCCCCTCTTATCTTCATTGCATTCTTTTTATTTATTTTAGTTTCTTAATAAATGGTTCCTACATTCCTTGAGGCCAAATAAATCCCATATTTTGTAATTTGTACAATCCAATAGGCCAAGTGAATCACATATTTTTGAACTTCGTTATCCTTTCATGTTCATAAGTCCATAATAATGTTGGAGCCCTCAACAACTTTTTACCACAATTGGGCGCTATTGTGGCATGTTTCTCCCGGGAAATGTGCTATTGAACCTTTACTTATTCGTCGCTTCGTTGTAGTGCATTGTATCCAGGGAACTCTGTAGCATAAGGTTAAAATGTCACAATTTTGGGATCCGATGTCACAAAGCATTGGAGAATACTTATACAGTGGGGTTGATATATTTCTATTTACAATATTATCAGTATATTTAGGATGTATCATATAGCAACACAATTGCATTTTGCAAATCATGTTACCAATTTAGCAAACCATTGTTTAGTTATTACCAATTTGTCTCATGATGTTTTCATCAATTTTGGAAATTGATGAGATGAGAAGTTAACTAGGAGATGGATATGCCCAATCATTTTACATTAGAGGCCTCCAAAATCCATCCATGTACCCATTCCAGAAAGCTTATTCTTGGCATTCATCATTGACCATCTATGCTGAACTTTTAAAACTGCTAGGAAATATAGGCCTTGATTCTTGTCCCATGTATGGTGCTAAGTTGGTTCAGCAGGGCAATGTTGTATTCGTCTACTTGTATTTGGATCTCCAAGTTTTTGGAATGCTCCAAATTCTGTTCAAGCATCCAAATCTGGTCAATACCAGCAAAAGCATGAACAGAGTTGTAGCACCATGCCACATTTATCTGAAAAAGAAGAGCAAAGCAAGCATTTCCGTTATGGATTTCTGACCATATTTTGCATAGGGTCCTCTTATCTTTTCCTTCTCCAAGCTTGAGTTATGGAATAATTAGGGGTGCAAATTGGGTTAGGTCAACTTGAACCCGAACAATCCTGACCCGAATTGGGACACTATTTTTGACCTGTAGGGTCAGGCTGCGATTTGAGATAGGATTAGGGTTGGTTTAATGTGGTTATAACCCGACCCGAATCATTTTAATAACTTAATAAAAATTTGATATTTAATCTTTGAGCTACTATCTATTATTTCAAATAGAATTACAAACCTATCTCTAATTATTTTAAATAGGAGTATAATTTTAAAACCCAATGTTATTTTTACTTCTTTCCTTTGAAAGTCATATCTCATTAAGCTTCCCTTTAATACATTAATTCTTATATACATTTGTTTTTAAGATTAACATGCCAATTTTTTTTCTTTGTAAGCAAATTTAATATAACTAATTAGTATTCTAAATAGATTAAAATGTGTATATAAAAGATATAAACTCAAATTCTTGACATGAAGCTTACCCGAATTTTAGAAATTTGGGTGAGGGTTGGGTTGACCTTAACCTGATCCAATCTACAAATAGGATTGGGTTAAAGTTTTTACAGAGAAGGTTAGGGTTGGGATAACCTTGACCCGGTATAACCCGATCTAATTTGCACCCCTAAGAATAATTGCCTGGGTTCTCTCTCACAAAGTTGTGAGACTATTCCTTGTTACTTCCATCCTTTCATCCTGAAGTGTCCTTTTATTTTGAAGCGAATTGATTGGCCTCATCAACATTCTCTTCTGCTTGTTTTTACAGATGTACTGTTCCTTTAACAATGAGTAAGAAAACTTCATATGAGCTTTGAATTTTCAATAATTATATGGGAATTGATGAGAACTTTCAAATGGATGACCATGGCTAGGCTCAGGCAGGTCTATGCAGGGCTTGTATAGCAAAAGGAAAAAGAGAAAAGGGAGGGGGGGACCAAATAAAAAGTGAAAAAATACTACAATTATGCCAAAAAATAGAATGGAAGAAATTTCATATTGTAGAAAATTATTTGCAAAAAATTGGGTTGTTCGATTATCATTAGGGCTCACCAAATACAGTGAACTAAGACCATCATAAAATTTCAGTATGTAGTGTAGTTAATATGTGTATAATTTGCATCATTTATCTGAGGTAAATCATTCTTTGATTCGCTAATGATTTAAAACTATTATATTGGATTCAATTGTACTCTTGTGCATGAACAATGTATTGAATGGGTGCATTTGGATAAATGGAAAAGGCGGTGGAACAGAGGTGGAAAAAAGGTGATTCGAAAAAGTAGTGGAATAGAGAGTAAATGATATGGGGTAATACATCAGGTAATGGTTAGAAATAAAGTGAATACGAATTAAATAAATAGATCATTGGAATGAAAACATAGGTCATAATGCTGAAATATAGGTAATAATAAAAAAAAATAGTGTTGTTGAGTATCTAGAATTTCACATTATATTAATTGGTGGAAAAGGGGGCTTTTACCTTCCTCTTCTTTTTCACCCCCTTTTAAAAGTAAACAAACATGCCCATAGGGAAGCTTCAGATTGGAAAAGGAAGTTAAAAAAGAAAGGAAAATTGGTATCAGAAAAGTGAAAGAAAAGAGAGAAAATGATGTAGCATGATATAAGATAATGATTGGAAATAAAATAAATAAAGAAAAAAGTAGATAGATTTTTTGGATGAAAAGGTGAGAACTAATGATGGAACATAATAATAATGAGAAAAAATATGATTGGTAGGGTAGATAAATATCACATTAATTAAAAAGAGCTTGTTGTTACCAAATGGACCCCATATGTTATTAGTTGGGATATGGATGTATATCTTATTGCATATGTTGGTCCTATGGAGCAGTGTTCTTAACATCAAAATTTTTGAGTGAAATTTCATCGAAAATTTTGATCTGGCATACCAGTGAAATTTTTTTTTATTGGGAATAGACTTTAATCTCGTGTTTAGCCAAAATCTCGATAAATTGGGAAAATTTTTGATAATTTTCCCAAAATATCGATACTGTTGCTCAATCTTGGTGAGAATTTCGAAATCAAGGAAAATTGGGGAAATTTTTGATAATTTCCCCAAAATATCAATACTATTGCTCAATCTCGGTGAGAATTTTGAAATTAAGGAAAATATCGCTGAAAATTTCAGCCAGAAAATGAAAAAAATAAGAATAGCAGCCCTAATTGCAACTCCAAACTTTTCGAAATAGCTTCCAGCTTCCCCCAAACAGATTTTTGAAACCCCTTTTAAAGATCTTTCAAAAAAAAAGAAGAAAGATTTGGCCTTTCAATTGGAAAATCAGATAGGTGTGGTAAAGGGCTTTAGAGATTTTCGAGCTTCGATCCATTTTTAAGGTTCAAAATATTAAATGGATGCTTCGAAATCCATTTTCGTGGGCACTTACACGGATTTGGGTGCTTGAAATCGACGCAAACAGCAGCATTCTCCTACACTTCCGTCTATAGTAGGTTGTAGCGAGCAGAGGCTCGACTTTTGCCCTTTGAATCCAACTGTTTGCCTTCGAAATCAGCAATGGAGAGATCAAAATCTACTTCCGAATGGATTAGGGGTGAAATCGGGGTTCAAAAAGGGTTGGCGCCGTGGACTTCAAGAGCCATATCGTCCGTGCAGTGCTGAAGCACGGCCATCCACTGTTGATTTGTGGAAAATCGATGCTGGAGCACTGTTTTCACTAAACCATTCATTAGTGTTACTAATTTATTCTATTTGGGCTCCCAATTAATAGCAACAAGTTAGATTTTGTTTTGTTTTGTTTTGTTTTTTTGAGGCAAATGCTTATAATTTGTTGATAATGATGGTTTATCCTTATTGGTATTTTTTATAATGTTTTTATCATATAAATCAAAATAAGTTGTAGATTAGTTTTTTTTTCTATTTAAACAACTTTTAAAACATACGAAAACAATTTTTTTTAAATGATTTAAATTTATTTAACAACAATAAAAAATAAATACTTATGTTGGGGATTCTCATATAATTATCTATGGAGTTAGTTTTTACCTTATGCATTGATATTTTTGTAACTTGCGAAAATAAATGATTCATATTATAATTTTTAAAAAATAAGTTATGAAAATTATGACACATAGATATTTATAAAATTACTAATTAGAGTTGCAAATACATGTATAGATTTTTTTTAGGTGTAAAAAAATATGATGTCTTTCTTATTTCACAATATTATTATTTTTATTTATAGATTCAATATGTTGGGTTCAAGTACAGGAAAAGCGGTAAAACTAAATTGATTCTTTTTATTCTAAATGTGAATTCCGATTTATCATAATTTATTATGAAGTTTTATGGAAGATCTTCTAATTTTTTTGGATTCTTTTAATTTTTTTTATATTTTAGCGAAATAGTTCAGCAAAATTATCGATAATTTCGCCAAAATTAGCAAAATTTTCTCCTTTTTAGCTTAGCGAAAATTTTCCTTTTAGTGAAATTACAAACACTGCTATGGACCAAGTAGTCTTATTTTTTAATTAAGTTAAACAATCGATAAGATGGTGCTTCAGAGGGAGAAGACATTTAGTGAAAATACACCACCAGAATCAAGTTGCAACAGAGGGCTAGAAGACTATCCAGGGTATTTCTGCATTGGGGATGCAAAATTTTACAAAGTAACATTTTTTGATGGCGTAAATACCTGACTAAGCTAGTCCATTTTATCTGCTGTGTTCAAGTCTTGAACAATATTGTTAGAACCTAACTAGTAATTGAACTAGTTGGTTGACTGGTGCAACAAGCTAATTCAAACTGGGTTGAACCATGATGTTGTCAATATATAACGATGACCTAGAATTGTATTACAATATATTAATTTATAAAAATAATAAAAATAATTTAAAATTTTTCATGATGAGAATGAAGTGAAGCTTCGTTGGCGTAAACCTATTCAACATGTCTATTGGTGGGAGACAGACAGCTGAGTGCCAAGGAACTGGAACTGTACTTAATGCCTTTCTTAGGATTCCTTTTAACAGATATTTTCATCACAGCATGGAACATTAAAATCACTAATTTTTAAAGAATCCATTTGAAGTGCCATGTTCAATGTGATTTCTTGCAAACACCAAGTTTGCTTAGTATGCCCAGACAAGGGATGCATGAGTTTGCTCAGACTCGCAATTGCCTGCAACACTGAAGGTGCAACAAACCGAGTATCCTGACAAAATCCACTGCTTCCATGATAGTTGAAGGATATCAACACTTTTTCCACTTTCTTTCTCTTCTTCATTTGTCATCATTGGTTTCTCTGCTGGAAAATTCTCACAATCTATATTAGAGGTTAATAAATCTAATCACCAGGAAAGATCTCAGCTATCGACCTTACCATGGGTAAGAGAAGCTCAACTCTTTTCACTTTGCTGGACTCTCTTTCTAGCCTTTCTCTGCCCTTCACTGCCTATTTGGAATTTCTCTAATCTTTTCTTTTCCAATTTTTAAGTTTTAATTAATTCTGACTGGAAATTTCAAGCCCTTTTTTGGTTGATTGTAGGAGGCTAGAATTTCTCATCTTTTTAGCAATGCATTTTGTAGTGTTATTTTCTGTTGCATTCTTACCAAATTTTGATGATTTTGCTGGGAGAGGGGATGGGGTGCTTGATGACTCGAATGTCTGCACTTCTATTTTTCATTTTTATTCTTTAAAGTCCAAGCCTGTTCATGGTTGAGCCAGTTTGGTTGTTATGACCAGCCAGTTCAGACAGTTTGGGTGGTTTTTCTAATTAAACTGCTCAGATGGCTTAACCAGACCAGAAATGGCCAGTTCCAAATTGGAACAGTTGAACTGGCTAGTCCTGTCACATTCTAACAACATTGGTTCTGATTTCTGAATACCATTCACAATTGATATTTAAATATGTGAAATCCATGAATATTGTGCCTGTTGCAAATCACGTTGAGTTTTTTGAGCTCATTTGATTGAAGCGGAGCCTATCAAGGATTACATGGTCAAGTCCTAGTCTGATTGAAGTGATTTTTTGTGGCACTGTTTCCTAAGTTATTTGTTGTCCTCTCAAATCTAGGATCACCTAAACTCTGTCTAGGATGCTTTCTTAATTTGCACCTTTACAATATTTGTGCTTGTTTATTTGTCTGTCCTTGCGCAGAAGAAACTGGTAATGCACCAAGAAATGTGACACATAATGCACCAGCAAGCACTGTATCTCCTCCAGCTGGATCTCATTCATCAGATACAACTATTAGTGCTGTAGAAAATTCTGGTCCAGGACTGGACAAATCTCATCAGTCATTTGTGGTGGCACCATCTAAACCGAAGTACAGGTAGTTTGCTGCCTTTCTACCTGCCATTTTTTTTTCCCGCACGCTCTTACTGTTAGCATAGAAACCTTCACATTTTCTTGTCTGCATCTGCGTTTTTTTATTGTTGGTTATGGGTCTTGCTATGTTAGCAGTGCAAAATAAATATACAATAACTTTGCTTGTCTTGCTATTGGATACAAAAATCATCATCATTATTATTATTTGATGTGTAAGTTAGACTAACAATTCTTATAGTGGTTTTTATGAGATATCTTCCAATCACCATCTTAGCTATATGGTTTATTTGACTAGGGTTTGTGTCATGCAGGCATGAGTATTACCAGAAACCAGATGAAGTTGTTTTGACCATATTTGCAAAGGCTGTGCCAGCTAAAAATGTGGCAGTTGAATTTGGTGAACAGATAGTATGTTTCTTTATTAAGGAATATTTATCATTCTTGATTACATTTGCCCTCATTACCTCATGAATTGTACTGCATATGGTATTGGAGATATTTGGGGCCTACAATTTTAAGATATGGATCATATCTTTCATTAATGATGCTGCTGCTTTTCAGGTAAGTGTTACCATTGATATTTCGGGTGAGGACCCCTATCATTTTCAACCACGTCTTTTTGGGAAGGTAACACCCTTGTTATAGATGCCATTCTCTACAGATGCCCTTCTGATGATTTTTCTTAGGCATGTTTCTATAGGGGTGACTGGATAAATGCAAATTATAAATGATTACTACCAGAAGTTATCGTTTATTTCATTTCTTGCCCTTCTTTTTGTATCTTCATATGATGTTGTCGTTAATGCTTTCTTTCGGGAGCCATTTTCATCCTAAGATATCATTTGTTCATTGAGTTCTAACCATGTGGTAACCTTTCCAATCTAAAGGTGGGCTTAAGTGGATAAGCTTGCTGTTTTACTTTTGCTATTTATTTTTTTGATTTAAAGCATAAATCAGATTCTATTTTGTTTTACATAATGATCCTTTGATGGATTATTTTGTTTAAGCTAAATTTCTTTTGGCTATCTCTTTTTCAATGGAGGATTAATCATTTCAGATTCTTTCTAGTTTTGTCATTTTTCTGAAACTTAGATCTTTCAATTTGCTGTCCGAAATGTCTTTATGGTTCCTGTTACCTGTTTTACGCATTGTTTGCATGATCTTATTAGCTTAATGAATCTGTTTTTGTTGTTTGTCCAATTGGTGAGACAGATAATACCTGAAAAATGCAGATATGATGTTCTGTCTACAAAAATTGAGATACGCCTTGCAAAAGCTGAAGCTATTACTTGGAATTCCTTGGAATTTAGCAAGGACAATTCAGTTCCACAAAAGATGTATGCATCGGCAGGTAGTAGTATTTGCTTATCATGTAATGCTCAATGTGGTTGCATCAATTATCTGCTTGATAAGTCACCTTATATGAAGCAAAGCAGCAGCCTTAGCTTGTGGCTGCTCTCAACTGAAAAGAGAACAAGTTCCCTTTTAAACCACTAGGTTGAATGAGACCATTTTTCATGTGATTGCTGTGGCTGCCATTTGTAGTTGTCTGCATATAGGCTGCCAAAACTACATAATTTGGGGATTCACTTCTACTACTATGGCCTCAACAGGTGGCTGAAATAGGTTATTGCCTTTAAATTCCTGGCATTTTTTCCCACTAAGGCCTACTATGGTGCCTGCCACATGATCTCTGTGAGGGCACTTCATTGTCTAGGTCTCTGATCACACTGTTTAAGTCCTGATGTGGAGATGGTCACTTCTCTGATCGTGCTGAGTACCCCATCTGACAGAAAAAGGCACTTGCCTCTCATGATGGCAGGTTGACTTGCCATTGCAGGGAAATTCTTATACAAGCTGACTTCATTATGCATGTTTGCATGTCCGCATCTGAGCTGAACAAGTCCTTTCAGTAGCAAGGGCCTAATGGCATACTAAAACTGGTCCACCTGGGCGCAATATGGTCTATTGTCTACTAATATATCTCAATGTGAAGGAGTGAGACTTTTTTTTTTCCTTTCATGGAATCAGAGGCACTGATGTGTCTACTTTCTGCTTGAGCTGTAATAGTATGTGCATTAACTGAGAGATCTGTGGAGGAGAGCCTTTTAATGGAGCCTCTGTAGATGTAGGCAGGTTTTCCTTTCTGAAGGATGAACTGCTTGCTTTACATTTCCATTCTGCTAATGTAGTCTGTCCAGTTGATGGCCCTGCTTGTGGGTGTATTTTACCACTGGATTCTCTCCGATACATTGCTGGTTTTATTTCAAATTGTGGCATGCTATAAATGGTGCTTTCATTTAGAGTTGGAGCTCGTTTGGGTTCCGGCTTGGTGCGGAGTTTCAGCACCTTTGTGATTTCTAAAGCTGGCCAAGCTGGAATGTACCATTTAGCAATGGTTTTAACTGTTCTCACTTACCCTCACCCGCCACTACCTTTAATATCTATCAAAGCATTCCCTTTGAAAATTTACAGTTTCTCAATCTCCCTCGAAGCACTGGAGATGGATCTAATGATTCTTGCCCTCTTTCATCGAGAAATGGAATTTCCACCACGTGCATGCCGTTATACTAACATCTTCTGTCATCTGATGGTTTATTGTTTCTGAACTTTCAGGCCTTGGATCCCAGAGACCATCATACCCATCTTCAAAGTTGAAAGCTGTTGATTGGGACAAGTTGGAAGCACAAGTCAAGAAAGAGGTCCGTTGGAAACATATGGTACTTGATAATGTCATAATGAGGATTAATCTACATGCAGGATAGGTTAGCCAAAATTCACCAGCACTTTCGAGTTCTATTCAGGAAGGTGACATTTTTCATTTCAGGAGAAAGAGGAGAAGCTAGAAGGTGATGCCGCATTAAACAAACTATTCTGTGATATTTATCAAGATGCAGATGAGGATACCAAGCGAGCAATGAGAAAATCTTATGTAAGGCTTATTTTTATTGAAATGCTTTTGTTGTTTGCATGCTGTTGGTTGGTTCTTGTTCCCCTTTAGATACCTTTGATGTTTTTCTTCCTTGTAAAAGATCGTAGCCACTCTTTTTAGGCTTGCAGCAACATCGCTTCTATTGGTCATTCCACTGGCTTGGCGGTGTAATTTTTTTCATCATATTTGTACAGTATGAATCAAATGGCACTGTTCTTTCAACAAATTGGAAAGAAGTTGGCACGAAGAAGGTGGAAGGCAGCCCTCCTGAGGGAATGGAGCTCAAAAAATGGGAGTATTAGCTGCTCATGGGTGTATTCTTGTTTTGTCTTGCCTGGAGACATTTTTTGTAACTAAATGGTTACAATGTCTATTTTTAAGGTTACTGTCTTGCACCGTGCTTGTTGGTAGCCTGTTTGTTGCTTGGTGGTAATGGAATCGTGTTGAGGTTGGTTTTGTTCTGTAACTGAATTTCTTTCTTTGGTTCATGGTCGTTTTTAGTGCCTTCCCTAAAGCTTTTTGCAGGTTTTGCAACACGTTTATGAAAATTTTTTGGTTTCTAGGTTGGAAACTCATACCCTGACATGATGCATCTATAATTCGGGGTTGGTAGTGATAAATTTCTTGAAAATGCTTACGTTTTGAGAGTCTCGTTCTGTTTAGAATCGGATCCCCACACAATCGGTGGGATGGCAAATCATGCTGGGCCTGTACTTCTTTTCAAGTTCATCCCATTGTATACAATATACTATTCTGAATATAAATATTTTTAGCATCAAAAGTCATACAAGTTAGACATCTAGGTAGGCCACATCAAACAAGGTATGCAGAAATTGCATATTTATTACAAAGATAATAATGTGATCACCTCGCGTGAGCGTAATTTTTTTTAATTCATTTATGAGATTAATACATATATATATTTCATGATTTAGAATGTACATAACATTATGTACTTCAAAGTAATGTGAAGGGGTAAAATTATTTTTCATTATTGTTTTTTTTAAGGCCTGGTTAAATGTATGATTTTGATTTTTTTATATAAAAAAATAAATTGTATTTAAAATATTTTATACAGTGGGATTAACATAGTTGTAGTGTCAGTCTCTCCCAAGGCTGTGTACGATATAGCAGCTTTCACTTGCTAAGCTTAGCCCATAAGTTTTAGGCGCTGCGGACCATCAGGTGACATCATTTGCGTGAATCAAAGCAAGGGTGGATGTGGACTTTCGTTGCCTAGTCTTACCAAGCTCCTCACCGGGTCGTTTAGGATGATAATCATAATGGAAAATTGGTTTTCTGACATTTCCAACTTGTTAGGGTAGCTTTTAGCATCTACACCACAGTTATTTTCAGGGACTATATGTGTGTGTGTGTGTGTGTGTATATATA
>JAYJMB010087908.1:0-54118 GCA_036873735.1 Pouteria campechiana
AGGCCGGTGTAAGTGAAGAAGGTGCCGTCGAGCTTGCCTCCGTCGACACCATCGGGGACTGCAAAGTCGTCAACCAGCTCGGGGTCAGCGGCTCGCGCCGCAACGACGAGCACTAGAGCGAGGATTGCAAAGATGGATTTTGTGTGGGCCATTTGATCACAGGAGTGTGTTGCTACTTCTTAATTACTACCGTGATGCAATGTGGTGTGTGAGATGTGTGGGGGTGTTTGGTGGTATTTATAGGGTGAAATGAGGGTTGTGGTTTTCCGACTAGGCTTGCATTTTTGGGCAGGGAATGAAGGAAGAGAATGTGAAATGGGTGGGCTAACTGTATTGAAACCTTCCCATGCACCTAGGTGCATTTGGATTCGCAAGCATTCATATAGCAATCTGGACTGTCCACAATGCCGGTTTGGTCTTCTTCCCCTCACTGAAAAATTACAGGCGTCAGGTGGTCACACACAAAAAAAAGAAAAAGAAAAAATAAATAACAGGTGTAAAAAGAGTTGGCCGGGCATGATTAATGGTCCAGACAATTGTTTGATGCAGGACAAAGTAATAAAAACAACATGGTACACGAGCACCTTCTCATGTACTGACAGCCTAGCCGATCATTTTCTTGGACGTATATTGGTGGATTTCATTTTCAGTGAGCCTATCAATGGAAGATTAGTAGATACCAACCACGATAATGCCATCTTCTTGATAAATTTTTAGCATGTTTTAACCTCAAAATTACAAAATTGACATATTTGGTGGGCCAGGTGGGTCTCCTGGTTAATGGATTGCGGACTAGAATGCGCATATTAGCCTACAGTTATCCCCATTTGGGCTTACATAATACACAGTGTCATAACTTCAGTTTATTACTTAGCCTGTTTGGTTAGTTGTAAAAGGAAATGATATTAGTACTACTGGATATTATATTAGTCATCAAATGAATAAAAATAAAATAATTGAACGTTTTAATAAAAGAAAAAAAGATCGTTGTTGAATTGGGAATAACTTGTAGGGTTGCGAAGGATAGCAAAAATTGACATTTCTTTTTCCTATTTTTTCCTTTCCGGCAGCTAAACAGCCCAAGGAATAGTGTCCCTGAATGTTTTTATTCGGTTTTGGATTAGTAGATGGCTAGCCTAGTAGTGTTTTTCAAGCCTGTACGGAAAGTCGAGACATTTATTTCAAGGCCCAAATTTTGTGATTCCAATCTCCAGTACGAATTGGGTTACAGGTACGACAATTTATTTTTGGTGAGACATGATTTCATCAGTTTCAATTTTCAAGTTGAACATGGTGATGGGTTAAATCACTGTTTATAGTGGATTCTTACATTTCCATGATCGACAGACCAAAAACATCTAGTGCTTCATTAATGGATCTTTCTCTCTGTTTGAAAGAATGATCTCATTTGATTCATGGTCTTGTTGCGTTGATGAAGGGCTCAGCCGTGCGTAAATGAGAATAAAAGAAACCGGCCCACGTGGATTTATCAGCATGCATGCTTTGTGGCGCATACATGTAGAGAGCAGTGTATTTAATATGGATATTATCAACGATATGGAATATCGTTGATAATTTTGTTTCACCTCCCCAAGGATAAAAAAAAGCCCATAAAATCAAAATTATCTATTAATTATCATAATTATCAATAATATTGTTGCTTTTACCAATATTATTATCATTTTACCAATAAAAACTTTGATTTCTCAATATTATCGCGATAAATTGACGATAATATCGTTGCTTGTGGGAATATAGGCGGCGGGCGGTGGCGGGGGGCGGGCATTTTCGGCTACTATTAGGAGCGGAAACCCTCCCAAGCCCCATTTTTTCTCTTCTCTCTTTGATTTCTTATTCTACCATAAAAAATGAAAAATCTATTATCAATTTTGTGGGGAAAAAACTCCCTTTTAAAGATTAAATATGTATTTTACATGAACAACGTCCAAATACTGTATAGGTAAAAAATTATAATTTTTTATTATTTTTTATGTTTATATGTTTCAAAATCATGTGATTCATGTTCGTATTGCATTAAAGTATTGATTTAAATAGATTTGTACAATCAAATCAATCAGATTTGGCAGATTGGGGATAAATATGCAATTTAGGAAAAATTCTCAAATCGTTTGATTTATCCCAAATTAGTAATTATTTATAAATAAAAACACAAATTAAACATAATATTTGTTGAATGCAACAGATTTCTAGCATTTTTTAGTAAAATTATGAATTTTGAGGGTAAGCACTAAAATTATAATTTTTCAAAAAATTAATATTTTGATCATGAATCATACAATTTAGTTAGATTTTTTACTTAAGGCTTTTTCTGGAAACAAATTTTTATTTTTATAATTTAAAATTAATTATAAATATTTTTTAAAATTATAAAAAAATATAATTAATTTCAAATATTTGTAAATATATTTTTTGAGTGGTTTTAAGTCTAGAGTCCTTTTTTAGATAATGTTAGATGCATATATTGTGAGAATTTACATTTCAAAAGTGTCAACCCTCTGCCAGCCTATATTCATTTCTCATGTACACATTCATTATTCATATAATGGTGGCTTTTCAAATTTAATTTATTACCCAAATTATATGTTTATATTTACCATAATTTATTATAAAGTTTCACTAAAATTTTTTCAAATTTTCTCTATTTTTTTATTTTTTATTTTATCGATAAAGTTTTTCAAAAAAACGATACTATCCCTGATAAAAAAGACAATATCTTTTTTCTGGGCCACCGATAAATAAGTATTTATCAATAATACAAACACTGGTAGAGAGTATAATATAGAGTTTCTTGTTTTAGCAGTTGCTAAACAAGAAGTGAAGGCGATGTCAGTGGCTTGTTTTACATCATACATGGAAAAATAGCTGCTAAACAAGAAATGGAGGCCATGTCAGTGACTTGTTTTGCATCATAAATAGAAAAATAGTTGCTAAACAAAGTGCAGGCTCTAACTGAGGCAGATTGATGCCGAGCAGAATAGCGATTATTCTACAGGCTAGTTTCAACACACAATTCACAAAATAAAACATAAAAGAATTGTCCAAAAACATAAAGAAATACCTTTGAATTTCAATTCAAACTTATGTAAATCAATAATAATGAAAATCAACCCACAAGTCGGGCTAGATAGCTAAAAATCGTCATTATTAGAATTTTACCAAAAATAGCAAAATTCTAATAATCACACCAAAAAGAAATACGTAATAAAAGAAGCAGCCTACCAAAAATCTTACCCAAATCGGGTTCAGAGACACTTTAAACGATAAAGGAAATATTATTATAAAAGGAGAAAAAAACTAAAATTGGAGATTTGGAGGGAAATAGTGGATTTTGAACTCAAAAAAGATGCACACTGAGCGTAGCTTGGTGGTCACGATGTGCATGCCGAAAAGATCTTTCTAAATTGGGGTCATAATTGCTATTTTGATACTCGTAGCCAAAGTTATAGCCAAAAATTGAAATACACCAAAAATTGCCCCAATTATGAAAAGATCATGATTATTTGCGATCTTTCCACTGATATGCCAACTCAAGGTATCTCAGTGCTGATAATGTGTCATCTAACAACTTAGCATCATCTGACTTGAATCCTCCTGCATCAGTCACCTCAGGTTGGAAAGAACTCGTCCTCAAGTTCATAATAGCTTCGTCGGAATCCACAAAACAAGGACTTAGGTGTTTCACACTAAAGACATTAGAAGTCCTCAAATGACTAGAGAGACGCAGTCTGTAGGCTTTATCATTGATCTCCTGCAGGATCTCATGGGGTCCAATCTTCTGCTCCTTAAGCTTATTATACTCACAAACAGGAAAATGATCACGAGTTAATACAACCCAAATAAAATCACTAACATCAAAAAGTATCTGACGACGGTGACTATCGGCCTGAACCTTGTACTTGGCATTACTCTTGTGAATAGTCAGCTTCACCTGTTCATAGATACCTCAAAGATGTTCTACCATCTCATCTACCTTGTGACTCAAAAGGCCCACACATGAAATAAGAGCTAAATCAAACACCCGGGATGGATTTTGACCATAGACAATCTTAAATGGGCTCATTCCTGTGGTTCTGTTTTTCAACCTATTATAGGCAAATTCTGCTTGAGAGTAATGTCAACCCCAGATGTATCACAGTTTACCTCGAATACCTTTTTAAAATCTAGAAGTGCCAAAATTGGTGCCTCTGTCATCTTCTACTTGACCAATTGAAAATTAGTCTCTGCCTCTTCAGACCACTGGAAATCACATCCTTGAGGCACTATGTGATAAGAATCAGAGGGCTAAAGTTTCTGATGAACCGATGATAGAAGGATGCCAACCCATGGAAACTTCTGACATCATGCAAGGTCTTTGGTTTAGGCCACTCCAAGACAGCATCTATCTTCAATTGATCTGCATGAACACCATCAGTAGATACAGCAAAACCAAGAAAAGTTATAGAAGTAGTGAAGAAAAAACACTTCTTCTGATTAATGCATAGGCGCTCTATCCTCAACATATCAAAAATAGCATGGAGATGATCAAAGTGTGAAGCCCATGTAGGTCTATAAATGAGAATGTCATCGAAGTAAACAACGATGAACTTCCCCATGAAAGGCCATAAAACCTGATGCATAAACATCATAAATGTGTTGGGAGTATTGGATAGTCCAAAAGGCATGACCATCCACTCATACAACCCATGTTGCGTCTTAAACATTGTCTTCCACTCATCTCCAAGCCTTATTCTGATCCGATGGTATCCACTTTTAAGGTTAATTTTTGAGAAGACCTTAGAACTGGATAGCTAGTCTAACATATCATTAAGGCTCAAAATTAGAAACTTGTATTTCACTGTAATCCTATTGATTGCTCTGTTATCAATACACATACACCAAGATCCATCTTTCTTCAACACCAGCAAAGCAGTAACCGCACATGGGCTCACACTCTCACGGATGTAGCCCATCTCCAACAACTCTACCATTTGTCACTGCAACTCTTCAGATTCCTTGGAACTAAGGCGATACGCTGATCGATTAGCTAGACTAGATCCTTCAAAAAGGTCGATCTGATGTTGGATTTTCCTCATAGGTGGCAGTCCAGGAGGAAGATCCTCTAGCATCAGGTCAAAAAATTGTACTAGCAACTGCTGCACCTTTGCTAGTAAATCTCGATTCATGTCTACTGCACTATTCCTACAAGGCAACAAAGCATAGACCATGTAGAGCGCTCAATCTTAACTAAAAACCTAGACATAAAAAACAGGTTAGTATTATTAGCTACCGAGGTAGTAGTAGTTCCTTCCTAATGAGGTGCTAGCACAATCTTCTTCCCTTTGATGCTAAAGGAACATGTATTCTTCTACCCATCATAAATAACACTACAATCATACTGGGTTTGCCTAACAATGCATGACAAGCATCCATAGATGCTACATCACACCAAGCATTATCAAAATATTTTCTACTGATTGAAAAAGAAACTAGGCAACACCTATCTACTGTTACCTCACTGCCTTTATCCAGCCAAGATAATTTATACGGCTTAGGATGACAATTTGTCTTCAATTGCAATTTTTGGACAGCCTCTTAAGACACTATGTTTTTCCATCTGCCACTGTCAATGATCATCTTGTAACTTTATTTATAATTGTACAGGTTGTGCGAAAAATATTGGTTCTCAACCAATCGTCCCCTAAATTGCCCTTGGGAGTTGGTAGGCTCTTACAAATGACCAGAGTCTCGTGGCCATCACCATACAGTACATCTCTATCTTCATCATCCTCATACACTAATTTCCTCAGTTTCTACCATGTCTTCCCCAATTAGAAGATTTTTTCCCTTTTGACTAGCAGGCTTCCTGCAATTAGTCGCTCTATGTCCCTGTTCACCACATCTAAAATATATAATTTTTGAGTTAGAAGTACCTTGTGGTGGTTGCTGAGCAGGATGGGATTCTTGGGGCGAACTGGTTGACTGCTTTGATCGCCTCTAATCATTGGCCTCCTGTTTTGCTATTTTTCACAGCAAGTGCACGCTGGTATGCTTCAGAAATGGTTCACAATGAGTGAAGGTTGAGGACATCCTGCAGGGATTATCGTAGTCCCCTCAAATATCGTGCCACCATTTGCTCTTCCAATCATTCCGAGCAATCAATTGATAGAACTCCCCCGTGTAATCATCAACCGATCTTATGCCTTGCCTTAATGAATGAACTTTCTGAAACAAGATTTGAGTGTAGCTGAAAGGAAGGAAGTGACTCTTCATTTTCTTCTTCATTCTGTCCTAATCCATGATCTTTGTCTTACCCTACCTGTCTCGTAGTCGCCTCAACTACTCTCACCATGCAAGGGCTCTGCCTTTGAGTTTGATGGCAACCAGTTTCACTTTGACACGTTCGAGGACTTTCCTATACTAAAAAAATGCTCTACTTTATTTAACCAATCGACAAATCCTTTGGCCTGTAATATTCCAAAAAACTCAAGCAAATCCACTCTGAAATCGAGGCCTCCATGATGATCCTCCCGACGACAATGCTCTCAGAATTGAGCATGATTGTGAAATGAGTTTTCAAAACTAGAATCAGAATCATGATCTTCCACCTCACGATCAATAAAATCCTATGCCATTAGATGTTGGGTTAACTCTACGATTTGCCTCTGTAAATCCTCAATCATTACATCCTGAATATTATGATCACGGTATAGGACTTCCTCGTTCTAAACCTATCCACAAGGACTACAACCACCAGCCATGGAAACTTATGAAACTCACCCCAGGAAGATGTTGAAGGTCTAATACCAACTTATGCTAAGCAGAATAGCAATTATTCTATAGGCTAGTTTCAACAGATAAAACACACAAGAATTGCCCAAAAACAGAGAGAAACACCTCTGAATTTCAATTCAAACTTATGTAAATCAATAATAATGAAAATCAGCCCACAAGCTGGGCTATATAGTTAAAAATTATTATTATTAGAATTTTACCAAAAATAGCAAAATCTTAATAATCATGCCAAAAGGAAATACGTAATAAAAGAAGCAATCTCCCAAAAATCTAGCCCAAATTGGATTCAGAATCACTTCCTAAATGATAAAAGAAATATTACTATAAAAGGAAAAAAATTAACTAAAACTGGAGATTTAAAGGGGAAAATAGTAGATTTTAATCTCGAAAAAGATGCACACTAAGCATAGCTTGGTGGCCACAATGTGCGCATTAAAAAGATCTTTCCGAATTTAGGTCATAATTGCAATTCCGATACCCATAGCTAAAGTTATAGTTAAAATACTAAAACGTACCAAAAATCGGCCCCCCTTAGGAAAAGATTATGATTATTTGTGATCTTTCTGCTGATTTACCAACTCAAGGTGTCTCAGTGCTAACAACATGTTATCTGACAACTCAGCATCATCTAACTCGGATCCTCCTGCATCATAGATGGATTGCGAGATTACGTTTAGAATCTATATGTTCTAATCAAGCACCATTGCCCAATCATTGCAGAGCTCTCTCATCTCTCCTCGAGGGGAGGGGATGTGCCTCAAATAAATGGAGCGGAATTTCTCCAAAAGTTCTATTTTCTTAAACTGTCGATTCAATCTTTTTTGGTAATATTATTTTTTTTCTAATTATTATCAATATTCTTAATCATTACCCCTATCCATTTCAATTTGATTTACTTTATAACTCAATCATTCTTTACAATTGCAAGCATGACATTTTTTTTCTCTTTCTTTCCCTTTCATTCCTCTCCATTCATCCAAACCAGGTTGCTTAAGTGGAAGGGAATGGGTTTCAAGGTCTACCCATAAGACCTATGAATCCTTTTGAGTTTATTTCACATTCAAAGTACTTTTTGTGAGATTTTCCATTTTAATTTAAAAGAATATTTAAATTAGATATTCAGATGGGCTCTAAATTATTAATCATGTATTTTTAAATAGATTAATGAATGATGAGATTTTTACACTGATAAAAGAAGGTCATATTATTTTACAATGCAAAGTATTTTTTTAGTGCGATTTTCTTCTTTAATATAAAACTCCAAAGTTGGCATTTGCTTGGGATGAATGCTATGGAAAAAATTATGCAGGATTTTTTTCATGGTGAAATAAGTTTAAAGTTATAAGTAAGGGTGTAACCGAGTTAAGGTCAACCTGTAACTTGGACAACCCAATCGATTTATAATTAGGCTAAGGTTGGGAAAATAAAATTAAACGAGTTAGAAATTGGATTATACTCAAATTGAGTAACTAAATTGGTTAGTCATGGGTTGAAGGTTGTCCAAGAAGTCAACCCACTGACCCACCCATTTACTAGTCCATATGTCAACCTACTAGCAACTTGAATACGACCAAAAATCTAAAAAATACTCATGATATATATTTTAGGATCTTATTACTTGATGAACACTTTATGAACTTTTGACTAAATTTATTTTATATCGCTTAATTTGATTGTTATTTAGAATTAAGATAATTATTTTCTAATCATATGTTTATAATATTTCTCTCAAATTTTATATTGGTTATAAGTTGTTACCTTAAAATTCATCCATAAATTTATTATATCTCATCTAAATTATTAAACATGTACTTTATGACTTGATAAATTAATAGTGAAATGTTTTCACTAATAAAAGTGGATCATATTATGATCTTCATGATAAACACTAATTTATATGTTTTTTTTGGTATGGACCAAAGATTGAATAATAAAATCTTCACACTAATTAAAGTGGGTTTTATTATATTTTCATAATAAATACTAATTTATGTGATTTTTCTTTGGCATGACCCAGCAATCAAGGACACACGTATGTGGAGTATTGACCAGAGTTTCTGGTGAGAATATCTTCATGGGAGTTTCCTTTGGGCCAAAGAAGTGCACGTGCATTTTCTACTTTTTTACTTCGTAGCAGAAAAACACATGCATATAATTAGCCCATTAGTTTTGCATGGGACCATTTATTTCCATGGAACTATGTAAGTAGATTATCAGTAATTCCCAAGAAAAAGTGCGAAACCCCATTACTTTTTATGTTCCATTCAACTGCACAAAAATATTTAGCATATTATTTAATTTTTAAAACCAACATTCATTGAAAAGAATATACTTTAGTGTGCTGCAATAAATAAAAATTACAGGAAATGAATATTTACTACAACAAAAATCACTTGGTACACTTTTATGCGATAAAAATTTTATTTTCACTAGTTTACTAACAAAATATAAATTTAATAACTTAGATAATATGTATATATATTTGGGTCGTCCCCAAACGGAATACTAATGTAGCTCCCAAGAAGATCCCACATCGAATCCTGCAAGACTAGAACAAGAAGGTCAGAAGACGCCGGGGGTGTTCCCAATGTAAATACTCCGACACTCAAGTTAGTAAGCGGTTATGGGAGGTGATGGGATAGTGGCGAGAGCTTATGTTGTGAGGCAATACCTGAGTGTATTTATAGTTGAGCATGGGTGCATAGTCAGGATGAGTACGTAGCCTATACACAAGTGGGATGAGGATTCTCATCTAAAGAAGGATTCTAGAAGGGAACACATCATGAATCCTAGTTTCATGAGACTACATGGTAGCTGAAAAAAGTATCCCATCTGACTTGGAATCTGATATGGCACAGTGCCATCTAGATATTTGGGGTATCTGTGTTAAGATTTCCTAACACCCGGCCCCCCCGGCCCCCCCCCCCCCCCCCCCCATTTTAGAGGATGTGACCTCATTAGGAAGAGGAGGAGACCTTGACTCCAGCGAGGCCTTAATAAGCAGCGGAGGCAGCGGGGCCTCGGGATGACGCTGTTGTGATTTCTCTTCCAACCTCCAATCTCGCTTGTAAGTTCTCTATATTGCTGAGATGTTTTTTTTTTGTGCAAAGTGATCGACCCCCTCTCTTTTTTATTTTTTAGATTTGTTCTCCACCGATGGGTTAGCTCGAGTCCCCAAGCGTCCCTGCTCTTGTTCCAGTGCTGAACCTCCTGTACGAAGCCCCAAGACGATGCCTTAAGCTCGAGCTGACCTGCTCCAGCCCTCGGAACCAGATCTAGCAGCGGTGCCACTCCCTCAGCCAGTCAGAGCTCCTCCCAGCTCTCTACTTCTGTCAGAATTGCACCTGCCGAGAGGACACCGATACCATCCTTACTGGAGAATCCGGCGACAGCTCATACCTTCGTTTTCAAGCTAGCGTTCTCCCAGGGACTATGTGCTGGTGTGTTAGTACACCTGGGACTGCATAAAGATTGACTTTTGCCCCCAATGTCATACGACATTCCATTAGAAGATAGGGTTCATCGACTTGGTGGAGGGCCAATGCATTAAGTTACAGTTGTTAAGGAGTAGCGGGATGCTGCTATCTCTCATTTTGCTACAGCGGGTGCAAAACTATAGGAGGAGCAAGAGAGTTTCGACCGGCTAGATGTGATCACCTCTGAGTTGAAGGCGAGGGAGGTGGAGGTGTTGGCTGACCGTGATGTTATTGTCTGGGCATGGGAAGAGGCTGGGTACCCTAAAAAGGGTAGAGGCGGAGCGTAACACTACTGCCCATGCACAAAAAGAGGCCAAGCACTCTCTTCTAAGGCTGGAGGCAGCTAGGTGGCAATGCAGTGAGAGGCCGAGGTTTCCATTTTGAAGATAAAGACCAAGTTGAATGTTATCATGCATACTTAGGGGGAGGCCAAGCATTCCCTTCTGGGTTGATAGAGATGCTACCGTCACAACCGTCGCTGCCAAGGTGAAGCAGCTGGCAAAAGCAGAGTTGAGGTTGCAGATCGGGAGGAGACCTATTAGCGGGAGGCCAGCATTTTGAGGGAGTAGCATACCGAGGAGATATCTTAAGTCTGCCAAATGTGCTTGAAGCAGTTCACCGAGGAGCCGAAGTGCCAGACGGTGCTAGAGGAGCAAATAGATGGCTACTTTAGGTGGGCTTTTGACTCTTGCAAAAGTAAAATAGCTAAAAATCCTTGGTTTTAATTTTGACGATGTACAACCAAATGGGGATGATTTGTAAAACTTCTCATTTTATAAATGAAAAGATATTTGTTCTATCTTTGGATTGTGGATTACCTGTTTGTATAATCCCAAAGATGTATCTTACTTATGCCTTCTGATATTTGTCTGCGAAGAAAGAGGAGCTACTTACTCAATCTGCGGATCAGGCTTTTCTATCTGGAGCATAAGTGTTGTTAGCCTCCAGTCGAGTATATCTCTTGGTCAGGCAGAAGCATGACCAGGAACTCAACGGACTCTGTTCGGGTGTGCCCCCTCGATTCTATACTGCCAAATCGATCTTTTTTGCTCGATAATGCATCCTCATATTCTAGGCTTTTATGGCAATTGATGATCTCACAAATATCGGATCCATTTTTTATCTTTTCTAGGGAAACCTACAATATTAGAAATAACAAATCTGGCTGAAACTCTTCCCAATCGGGCTGAAGTGGGACCGAGAACTTCTTTTGGTTAAGCAAAGCTGGACTGGGAACTCCTCTTGGTTGGGCGTATGGCGGGACCAGGAACTCTATCTGGCCGGGCTGAAGTGGGACCAGTGCTCCTCCCGGTTGGGCCATAGTGGGACTAGGAACCCCTCCTAGTCAGGCATATAGGGAGACCAAGAACTCTGTCTGGCGGGCCTAAAGTGGGACCAGACACTCCTCCCGGTCTGGTCGTAGGTACCCATAAACTTCTCCTGGTCGGGTGTAGTATAGCTGGACCAGGAACTCTGTTTGGCCTGGCATAAGCGGAACTAGACACTCCTCTCGTTTGAGCCATGGTGGGACTGGGAAATTTTCCTGATTGGGCATATAGCAAGAACAAGAACTTTATTTGGCTAGGCCAAAGCTGGACCAGACTCTCCTCTCAATCGGGCCATGGCTGGACTGAGAACTTCTCCTGGTCGGGCGTAGTATAGCTAGACCAGGAACTCTGTCTGGCCAAACCAAAGTGGGACCAGACACTCCACCCAGTCCGGCCATAATGGGACTGGAAACTCCTCCTGATCAGGCATAGTATAGAGAGGACCAAGAACTCAGTCGTGGAAGAAGAAGAACATAAGATTTTTATTAGTTTGCTGAATTGATTATACATAGAAAATAAAATTCAAGCAAAACATTTACTGATTGTACATCCTCAAATGCTCTGTGTTCCATGTTCTCAGAATGCTCCTGCCATTTAGCATGTTCTCAGAATGCTCCTGCCATTTAGCATTTGTAGTTGGTAAGCGTCATTATCCAGGGTTCCAACCACCCCATAAGGGCCTTCCCATGATCGAGCGAACTTTCCCTTAGTGTGGGTAGGATCGCTGACGGATGCCTTCCTCATCACCAGGTCTCCTTCCTTGAAACTCCTCACTCTCACCTTCCGATCATAGTATTGCTTTACCTAGGCTTGCTGTCAAGCCATCCTGGCTTGAGAGTTGATCCTTGTTTCTTTCAATAAGTCCAAGTTGATTTCCAAGGCTTCACCGTTGATCTCTTCATTGAAATGGGCTGTCTGGGTGGAGTGGATTCTCAATTCTATTAGGATCATAGCTTCGGATCCATAAGTCAACATAAATAGAGTTTCACCTATCAACCTCTTTGGGGTCATCTTTAATGCCCAGAGTACTTTTGGAAACTCCTCGTACTAGCTATCTTCGAAGCCTTCCATCTTCTTTCGTAGGCCTATTATGATATTCTTGTTAATGGCTTCTGCCAAACCTTTTGTCTAGGGATGTGCTACAAAAAAGAACTTCTAGCGGATCTCATATAATGTATAAAATTTCTTGAATGGTTTGCTATCGAATTGCTTTCCATTATCCATGATGAGGACTCCTGGGACTCCAAACCTGCACATTATGCTTTGCATCAAGAAGCTCTTAGCTTGTTTTGCTGATATAGATCTGGTTGCTCTAGCCTTTGCCCATTTTGTGAAGTAATCTATGGTAACAAATATGTTTTTGTATCTTCCAACTGTTGGGGGAAAGTCCCAAGATGTCCATCCCCCATTGGTAAAAAGGCCAAGGGCTGCTGATTGTTGAGAGCTGGGTAACGAGTAGTTGAGGGATAGATGCATGTTTCTGGCACATGTCACATCTTTTGACATACTCTTTGGAATCATCAACCATTGTGGGCCAAAAGTATCCTTTTCTTGCTACTTTGAAAGTCAGAGTCTTTGCTTTTATGTAGTTTACATGTTCCCCTTCGTGTATCTACTTGAGGATCTCTTTTCCTTCCCTCTCAATTACGCATCGTAGGTATAGGTGTGAGTGTCCTCTCCAGTAGAGCTTGTCGTCCAGGTAGAGGAATTTTGCAGCAAAGCGTACTAGTTTCTTAGCTTATACCAGATCCACTGGCTTTTTCCGTTTTATAAATATGCATGGATGGGGTCTATCCAAGAGGGCTCCGCATCCTTTATCATTGTTTACTTGATCTTGGGGGCACTAGGAGCCAGGAGGTGTTCCAGTAGGATAGTTTTTCTTAGGAAAAAAGAGGATGTTGTAGCCAGTTTTGTCAGTCTATTCGCCTGCTCATTTTCCTCTCAAGGTATCCAGATGATGCTAGTCTTGTGGACCTATTCCAGCAAGGTTTTAGCAATTGACAGATACTTCTTCATGAGCGACTCCTTGGCCTCGTATTCTCCTGTTAGCTGTTTCACTACTAGTTGAGAATCAATGTAGATGACCAGGTTGGTGATCTTCAACAGTTGTGCAATTCTAAGCCCTTCTAATAGTCTTATACTTGTCTTTGTTATTGGTTGCTGAAAAGCGAAAATGTAGTGCGTACTCGATCGTGTGTCCTTCGGGGCTTTGGAGGACGAGTCTGGCTTCGGTGCCATGTGTAAGCTCTAACGAGCAGTGTTGTCTAACAACAGATCCATATTTGCTGGGGGGATTCGCATTGCTCCTCTACCATCATTGTATTGGCTCTTGGGGAGAATCCACTATTTGATCTAGCTTCGTCGGCTTTGGGATTGCCGGAGCAGATTCGCTTTTATTTGAGTTGGCCACTTTTCCTGTGCATTCCGCTAGAAAATCAATTATAATCTGGCCCTTGACTAATGTCCTTGGCGCGAATTTGATGTCAAACTTGCTGAGTTTGATGGACCACTTGACGAAACACCCTATTAACTCCATTTTTTGTAGAAGTTGCCTGAGCAGTTGGTCTATATAGACCCAGATCGGGTGGCCTTGGAAATACAGTCGGAGTCTTCTTATAGCAATTATTATAGCATATGCTATTTTTTCAATAGTGGGGTACCTTATTTCTACATCTCTCAAGATCTTGCTTACATAGTACATGGGCCTCTGAGTTTAGCGTTGCTTCCTGAACAATGTTGCTGCTATGGTCTCAGGTCCAACAACGAGGTAGAGATAAAGGGTCTCTCCTTTATTTGATGCGCTCAGCAAGGGTACAACGGCTAGATACAATTTGAGCGCATCAAAGGCTTTTCGTGTATCCTTACTTATTTCTTCTCTATCCAAGTTTGTTATCGCTCCCTTCCGGAATGCTTCAAAGAATGATATTCTTTTCTCCACGGATCTGGATAGGAATTTATTAAGTGCTGCTAATTGACCTGCTAGGCGTTAGAGCTCTTTATTGTTGTTGGGTGTTGCCATGTCATGGATGGCCTGGATTTTCTCAGGATTTGCCTCGATGCCCCTTTGCGAAATAAAAATTTCTAGTATTTTTCCTAATGTGATGCCGAAAATGCACTTTTGGGGGTTTAATTTCATTTTGTAACTTTTGAGGGTCTAGAACATTTCTTCTAGGTCCTGAAGATGGTGGTTCCAAGTTTTGCTTTTTACCACTATATTGTCGACATAAGCTTCCATGTTTCTACCAATTTGATGTTTGAATAAGTCGTTCGCCATCCTTTGATTAGTAGCCCTAGCATTTTTTAATCTGAACAACATCACTTTGTAGCAGAATGTGCCGATGTTGGTAATAAAAGCGGTCTTCTCTTGGTCAGGCTCGTGCATTCAGATTTGATGGTACCCTGAAAAAGTGTTCATAAAGGTGAGTAACTCGTGGCTGATGATAGAGTTTACCAGCTGGTCGATGTTGGGGAGGGGGTAGCTATCCTTTGGGCATGCCTTGTTGAGCAGTGTGAAGTCCATGCACATACATCATTTTTCAATGACTTTCTTCATCATGACCACGTTGGCTAGCCATTCAGAGTATTGTACTGGTATGATGAATCTAACTTTGAGTAATTTATTTACCTTCACTGCAATGGCTTCCTTCTTTTCTGGTAAGAATAACATCTTCTTTTGCCTGATTGGTTTGTGGACATCGTAGACGGCCAACTTGTGTGAGATGATTAATGGATCCAATCCAGGCATATCTGAAGGTTCCTAGGCGAACACATCAGCATTCCTTCTTAGCAGATCTATTAACTCTTGGCGGAGCGAGTCTTCTAGAGCAAAGCCGATTTGGACTGTTCTTCCTGCAAAACTAGGGATAAGTGAGACCATCTCCAGAGGTTCTATCGGCTCGCTCCTGGCGATTTATTACTCGTTGCTGGTGTCCATGGTATCGATTTGCATATTCTGTGATACTTTTTTTTTAATAATATTTCATAATATTCTTGGGCAATCTTTCGGTCTCCTCTAGCTGTGCCGATTCTACCAAATGCAGGGAACTTGATAACTAGATGGAATATAGATACCATTGCCTTCATTTTATTGAGGCTTGGACGACCCAAGATAGCGTTGTACACTAATAACGCATTCACTATCGTGAAATCTAAGGGTATGGTAGTCCTTTTGGGGTCGTCTCCCATTGTGAAGGGGAGAGTGATAATGCTTTTTGGGAATACCCCATCCCCGGTGAAGCCTAGTAGTCGCCCCTCTGCTGCCAGCAGTTCCTTTTTGCCTATCTACATCTTTTCGAAGTAGTGGTAGAATAGAATGTTAGTGGAGGCGCAGTTGTCCACCATGATCCTCTTCACCTAGAAGTTTGACATCATTGTTGCGATGATGACTATATCATCTTATCCACCGAATCCACTCACTATATCTTCCTCAGAGAAAATAATTAGAAAATCCTCTTCTTCCCTCTTCCGCTTGGAATATTTTTTGGAACTTTGTCCTACCAAGTTCTCGTGCGGTGGATATGTTGGTGGGCCAGCCAATAATGACATTAATGATGCTTGTTGTGGGTTGGTTTGCTTTCTTCGCGTCGTCTTTGTCATCTCTCCTTAGGATCGTCTGATTTTGGGGCTAACCTTCTCCCCCGCCTGGTGTCCTCTGGGGGGTACCTGCTAGGCAATACAGTAACCTCCCACCTTTTATGAGCTTCTCGATTTCTTCTTTTAGTATGCGATAATCTTTTGTATCATGGCTAATGTCTTTATGATATAGACAATATTTGTTGACATCTAGGCTCTGTCTGGTTTTGTTGGTGGGAGGATTATAGATCAAGTATCCCTGTTTTTGAATTTCATGGAGTACATGTGCTGCGGGATGATTGAGGGGGGTCATGGGGGCCCTCATAGGCTTGTACCAAGGGGATCCATAGTTATTGTCATCCTAACGTTGTGGAGGGGAGCGATCGTCCTGACGCCTCAAGGGAGAGCAGTTGGCTTGATGCTTAGGGGAAGAGTGGTTGTCCTGACACCTCAGGGGAGAGCGGATGGCTTGATGCCTAGGGGAAGAGCGGTTGTCTATGGAAGGGTGATCATCTCGGTGCTTAGGGGGAGAGCGTCTTCATCTCTTCTTGGTGCTTTCATCTACTTCGATGTGTCTGTTGATGGCCTCTAAGAGCTCCGAATAGTCTTTTGGGGGCCATAGGTAGATTTGATACCTCACGTTGGCATTCGAGATGCCATCTTATAGTGCCTCCAATGCGACATTGTAGTGACAGCTGAAGTTGTCAAAATACTCATGGAGGGTGTCATTCTCTCTTTACCTGATCAACAACAAAGATCCAACGATCCTTCTTTGCCTTCATTGGCCGATGAAGCATTTTCGGAACCGCTCCTCTATGTTGTCAAAAGAATTAATCGATTTTGGAGCCAACATCTGGTACCGTGATAATGCCGCTCCCTTGAGGGTTGGGGGAAAGGCGCAACACTTTATGGTGTTAGAGACTCCTACCAGGGTCATCTGTCCATCGTACTTGACGAGGTGGTTGTCTGGATCCGTAGTGCCATCGTAAGCTTCCACAGATGGCATCTTGAACCCTTCAAAGTTGGCTCCTCCAGGTTCTCCTAGATGAAAGGGGAATGCTTCACATGTGGCCTCTCCATGAGCGTCTTAGGGTTCCTCCTTTCGTCCCTTGTTGAGTGATATTTAGGGAGCCGCTTCGATTCGGGGTGAGACAAAGCTTCCCTTTTTTGTGCATATATTTCTTGTCTTTATGCCAGCTCTAGGATGCCATTGGTTGTCCTGGCCAGGCGGTCGCTTGCGTCTTGCTCTACTGGTTTCCCTAGAGTGCGAACAATCACAGGATTTGTTGGTTATATTATGGGAGAAAAGTTAGCGAGTAACAGTCCTGGGACTGGGAGTGGTTGGCACGAAGCCTTTTGTTGCATGATTCCCAGATCCGTTATCAACCGGATCCACCTAAGGGATGGCTGAGAAGGAATTCTGCCCACAAGGTTGCATCATTTGCTGCATTATACCTTTCATCGTCTATTGTATTGCCTGTTGATTTATTGGACTACATTGGCCTAGCAAATCCCCAGGTGACAGGGTACCACCATTTTGGTTAGATGAGGAAGGCATGTGTGTGATCGTAGCAGGGAGAGAGGGAACATTCGTGTGGCCCTGAAAGTCGTCAGACATCTCTAGGCTTATCTGAAAAATATTCCCACAGGCGGCGCCAATGTTTGTGTTATCCCCAAACTGAATGTTGATAAGGCTCGCGAGAAGATCCCACCTTGAATCCTGCAAGACTAGAACAAGAAGGTCAGAGGACCCCCCGACATAAACACTATGACGCTCAAGTCAGTAAGTGATTATGGGAGGTGATGGAATAGTAGTGAGAGCTTCTATTATGAGGCACATACCTGAGTGTATTTATAGTTAAGTGTGGGTGCGTAGGCGGGATGTGTACGTAGCCTATACATAAGTGAAATGATGATTCTCATCTAGAGAAGGATTCCAAAAGGGTACACATCCTGAGTCCTGGTCTTATAGGACTGCATAGTAGCGGGAAAAAGTATTCCATCTAGGTTGAGATCTGACATAGCATAGTGCCAACAAGATATTCTGGTACTAATGTTAAGATTCCCTAACAATATAATATAACATATTTCTTTTAGGGTCGGAAATAATTTCAAAGGTGAAGATCCATTTTTTTTGTTTTTTGGATGTAACTCACCAGAATGTTTAAATTAGACGATTTTTAAGTGTATAAAAATAAACTATATTTTGAAGCTTTTTATGCGTTGGGTGAGCTTAGAAAATTATGTTCCCGTCCCATTTGAAAGATTCAGGTTTGGAAATTGTGACTTTCCACCGCTTGAATTTATTTGAAAATTACCCAAAGTCGGGGAGCACATCTTGGTTGAAACAAATATGGTGACGGATGTATCGGCTAAAAGGGGAAGTCAGTAAATTATGTGATTACTCTGCCTCTAACAAGAAACTGAAGAAGCGTGCATTTTATTACTTCAAATTTATCAGGTGCAAACGAAGACTTTATTGTCTGAGTTGTCATGTTAAAGAGTTCCCATGCTTCAATGGAATCAATTCCACCGAAAGTACTTCCTTAGAATCTCTTCATTTATGGCCACCTTGATTATTAGATAAATCCTGATCAAATAGTCATATTTAGTGTCATTTATTTAACTAGGATATTAAAAATTATTTTAATCAGAGTTTTAGGTTAGTCATACATTTTAAAAAATAAAAAACATGTAAAATATAAAAATCCCTTTAATTGCTTTATTTTAATACTGGAATGGTATAAAAATCATAAAATTATTTATCTACATGAGATGAATACTTTAAAAGATATGGATATTTAATTAAAAACTTTAAAATTTGCAGAGTAGTTAAACAAATTTAATGTGTTGATATCTATCCTTAAGTGAATTATTTTTATGGCTCATGTAAGTCCATGATTTTAATTTTTTAAAATTCCTCATAAAATAAACGATGATAAATTTGTTGGTGATTGGATTTTACATATCTATCATGGCGGGCTCAATTGCATAGGTTAAGCGAAAGTATTTCTATGGAACTAGTTCCATAAAAGTAAAATATATAATTTGTTAATATATTTATGTGTATCTATCTATCTATCTATATATATGAATAATAATTGGTAATTTATAGTTATTTTGATTTATAATTAAATTCACACAATTGCTTTGGAAAAGCTACAAACTCATGTTATCAGAACAACTGACGACTTTTAATTTCTAAGATGCTACTTCGACTCAAAAATGTTGTGCCCAACTCCCCAGCAGGGCCATTTGACTCCAGATGATTAGATTATTTATATAGATGCCTATAAGTATGAACCAAATTGCATTTGTTGCCACATAATTTTACTTTTTATATGTGTGTCCTTAAAGTTTATTCCATCTTTTATAAATACTCTTAAGTAAGAGTCCATAAAAAAATGACTATTACGTCAATTAACGCATTAATCTAAAGTAAATTGATAAAAATGCCATTGAGAATGTGTAATTTTTAATATAGATAATATTATTATAAAATTTAAATAAATAGTTAAAAATAAAATATAAATCAAAACTAGTTATGATAAAATAGAAAAATATCTTTTTATTTTGTATAAAAACTAAAAAATAGATGAAAATAACCCACTCATAACTTCAAAATTAAAAAAAATAAATTTTAAATTGTTATGAAAAATAAAAAATATCTTTTATTTATTATAAATTGTTCAATTTATATTTATTTTTAAAATATTTATTCAAATATTTATATTAATTTTATTTTTATTAAAATTTAAGAATTTTCAAAGGTAGGTTCATCAATTTACATAAGATGTAACGTCTTTAACTAACTTAATGGCTATTTCCTTATAGCCTTTAATGTTATGGGTATTTGTGCAAGATGGAATAAATCTTGAGAGTATTTATGCAAAACAAAATAAAATTTATATGCAATTTGGTAAAAACTCAAAGGTATCCATGTAAATAATCCCTAAAGACTTATGCTAGTGCTAAGTCTTGGCTACATAAAATGGTGCCAATTTTCCAAATGACTCCATCACTCTTAAATTGGCTATCCATGATGCCTAGCAAAGTTAAATAAAAAATTAATTCATTCAATTGTCCCCTTTATGGAGCCAAATTTCGAATGATTCTGTCATTGTTAAATGGGCTATCTACGATGCCTAGCAAAATTAAATGAAAAATCAATCTGTTCAATAAATAGAGGAATGAAATTTGATTGATTGAAAAACATAATGGGATTAATTGTAACTTTTTGTAATTTCCTTATATAATTGTGCTCAAGATCGAGGAGCATAGATGGCAATGGACTTAACAACGTGAACTCGTGTTTAATTGCTGTCATTAATAGTCACACAGCCACGAGGCTTAACAACGTCGCATATACGGTGAGTAAAATACCCATCAACAAAATAGAACGGTCACAACAAAGAAAGTGAATTCAACATGTTCAATTTCTTTCAATATTAAATATACCATCCTTTAGCCTCTCTTCAACTAAAAGTTTCTTCAAAGACACCGATCATAATTGAGTGATATACAAAATCATTTAGATTTTCACATATCCCATCTAAATTTGATGTAATTCATTAATTCAGTCGATGAAAGTGTTTTTCCGTCCTAAAAACTCTGTATTTACTGCTTAAATAATGTACCATATGATGTAGTATTATTCTAATTAATTGGATTTTTCTAATGTATAATGTTAGCCACCTATCTAATTGGTGATTGTAAGTGGAGAAGGCACTGGATAGGGCCCACAATTCCATTAATAAAATTTAATCCAATAAGTTATATTTTATTCTTCAATTAAGCCTTTAAAAATAGAATTGGATAATTAATTTCCCATGTAATTCAAACTAACAAATGAAATATAGCATGATGTTAACTGTCAAGATAAAGGCCTTATTTTATTCTATTTATTTTTTAATTAAATTCGTAAATCACATGTAAAATACTCTATGTGAACGGCAATTTATTGAAAATAAATATTTTACCGCTTTATTTGATTTACCAACCAACTCGCAATCACTGCCATGAAATGCGCTCCTCGTGCGTCAGAATTTCAAACACACGAGACACACGAGGACGCATCGTGCACTTCCCTCCAACAAACGCGCAATGACGTCCCACTCACTGCCCCTCCCGGCGCGGGTGGCACTTCATTCCTGCCCGAGTATTCACGGCCTGATTGAGGGTGTTCTCGTCTTTTCACATTATCTTTGCGTACCCGCAAGGGCAGTTTCCTGGAACATGCTCGATGTGATCACGACGAGAACGTTAACATAGATTTATAATCTAATGTGAAAATATGACTGGAAAAATCATATCAACTAGTATAAAAATGTGCCAGAGTGAAATCGAACTAATTTTCTCCCACCCAGTGGGCATTGATTTAAAGATGAATTTATACCGTACATATCTCCTCCTTGTATACTATCCATGTCTATGTGCACGGGTTGATCCTTTCGTAGCTCATAAGTCAGTTGATTTTTTCTGTATCAACATCAAAGTGGTGGGCCATTTCAAAGGGGTAGAGTACAAGTCTTTCATGGTGCGCGGGTGCTCCAAAATTCCACCGTCGTGGTATCTAAAGTGAGAATATTCCACGGAGAGCCGTAGAAAGCTGTAACCTAAACGCGGGAATTGGGATATTCCCGGCACAAGGACTTCAACGTTATCTTCGCCTGGAGGAAAGTACAAGTGCGCTTGCGATAATTCCGTCTATTACGTTTCAATTACTGAAATCCAAACCGTTTATATGATGTTGAATATCGAAAATTCTTAAAATATGTTAAAATGCTAAGACAATTCACCTTTAGGAGGGATAAAGCAGAATAAACCTTTATTTTTGGGCAAGCTCAGAAATATATCTGAGAAATCTGATAAGTGGAATGGATGGCAGCTTAAAAGTCCTGCTGCTCTCGTCTCTCAGATGCCCCCAAAGGAATGAATGGCATCTGCATTCCACCAGAACAGTTTCATAGAAAATTTAGAAAAAATATTTTTATATTCCAGACAAAAATTTAACACCCTCATGTTTAACGCATCCTCCTCCTTTTTCAATTTGAATCCCACTGCGCCTCCCGTCAAGACGACTTAAGACCGCATTCATCCGCGCGCGTGAATATTACCAGTCTTCTCGCAGTAATAAGTGCATAACCGACTTTTACAAGATCCGATCCCTCCATCTGGTTATAGACTTACTTTTCTTAAAAAATAAAGCTATGATTTTGAAAAAATCACACAAAATCTTCCATCTAGTGTTATTTTTTTTTACTAAGCTCGATTGAGATATTCATGTCTTTATTTGTTTTCTTTAAAAACAATCAAAAGGTAATACAAATTATCAATTATGACTGCAAGTGTGCGATAGCTGCTTCATACGCGCGCAGATTTGGGGGAGAAAATGAAACGTGAATGTCAAGCGTATGTGGTAGGTTGGAAACAACAAGCCTACTGAAAATCGGAGAAAAGAAAAGAAAATACAACCTTTTTTCCTTGGGGATTCCTTTCCAACCCTGCCCAAAAGCCAGCGCGGGGCAATCGAAGCCCTTCCTTCCATTTCCCAGAAAAACCGCCTCTATGCTTCTTTTCTTTCGGGTTTTTCTAGGGTTTTTCCAGATTCAACGCCAGGAGGAGGAAGGCTGGGAAGGAGGAGAAGAACGAGAATACCACGTCATGCCCTTTTTCTAGGGTTTTTAAAGATACGCACAGATAGGTTGGGAGAGGAAGAGGTGAGGATAGAGATACAGGAAGATGCAGACGGAAGCTCGAGTGGGAGTTGTTGTCGGCGGCGGGGAAAGCGGAGGGCAAAGAGCGCTGAATTCGGGCCACGGAGCGGCGGCCGTCGATGGAGGCATACGCTCGTACTCGCAGCAGCACCATCATCAGCAGCAGCAACGGCGGCAATCGCTGCACCAGCAGTCGCAGATTGGGACCGTCTCGCAGCTTCTGGCGGGAGGCATTGCCGGAGCCGTCAGCAAGACCTGCACAGCACCGCTTGCTCGACTCACCATCCTATTCCAGGTCAGTTTTTTGCCTTTTTATTTTCTTTTCATATTTTCTTGCGCTTTTAGTTTTGTTTCCAGTCTTTTGCACGGGGTTTGGAACGGGGGGGTGTCCTCTTCCTATAAAAAAATTGTATATTTGAATAATTTTTCTAGAGCTATTTCTTGGAAAGACGAGGATTTTTCCTAGTTTTCTTCTGTTGTGGTTAATATTGGGTTTGTTGATTTTGGCACCTAACAGTGGCCATGATGGGAAAATCTGAGATTTTTCAGAATGGCTTGCTGTGGTCTGTGACATTCTGCTGCTCCTAAATGCTTTAATTGTCTTAAATTTGTTCTGTCCGAAACCTTCTAGAGGGTCACAAGATTGCTTTCATGCAGGGGATTTACATAAGCCACTATTACCTCATCATCGCTATATGTAATCAGGCAGCTAATGCTCAAAGGGCCCGCCTTTATCAAAACATTTGTCCAATTCCAGCTGTAAGGCCTGAGGATATCAAATTTAGGTTAAAGAATGATTTTCTGATTCTCTTGTTGTGGGCATGACATGAAGTGAACCCTTTCACTAATTGAGCGTCTGACTAATTGCTGTTGCACATGAATGAACTGATGTGTCGTGCTGAAGAAGCTACCACCTCTCACAAGAGAATATTTCCATCCTAGTGAATGCTTGCTGATCTAGATAAGGCCACAGCTCTCTAGGCCTGGTAGCCATCAATGAAATGCCTTGTTCACTGGGCTTTGACCACCATTTAAGAGGTGTTTATGAGCCTATGATGCATTCTTTTTGTTGATGCTCATCAAGGCTGCTGACCATCAAGCAGGGAAGTCCTTGACGAACTTGAGGGAGGTACTGTCATTCAGTCCTGACGATCTATTAAGCCTTGTACATGATTCTACTAATTCCCTGGACATGGTTTGTTGCTTTTTGATTCTGTCGGCTGATTGCGTCCTTCTGGGAAGGAACCATGCATGCCATGTCCAACAATTAGTTGATTCCTTGAGAAGCTGTGATATCTAGATAGCCTTTATGTGGATTGTGGACTATGCAGCATTGAATGTAGTCTAACAAGAAACTTTTTCCTTGGATGGGCTATTTTAAGAAAAATGATTCCTTTTCTTGTATCTCCTTTAAAAAAAGGATTCCATTTCATGTATTCTACCTTGTCATCTTCCATCCTGAATGGCATGGGGAATCATCAATAATAAGAAGGCAGAGAAAAAAAGAACTGTAGCTGTTTCTGCAGAATAGCTTGATCGTACAAGCTGAGTCATCTTAGATGTGCATCATCTATCCATAAATCTCTGGGTTTGTTGATGTCTTTTTCTTTTCCTGAAGTGCCTTTTGGTGTTGTTAGTTTATATCAGCTGCCTGAAAGTGCACTCTTTATTTTGTGATAAATGGTATACTCTAGTTGTCGTTAATTTTCCTGATACTCGAGGACTGAGGGAAGTATTTTATAAAGAAGTATGATCTAGTTCTGCTTGCAATGGTTAGCATAAGTTCTTCTTCAACTTGTAGATGCAAGTTAATGTAGTTGTCTATTTTTCAAAGATCATTCACAGTTTCTGCTTTAGGCTGACACTTTTTGACTTGTTAGGTACAAGGCATGCACTCAGATGTCGTGACATTGAAGAAGGCCAGTATTTGGCGTGAAGCTTCACGTATTGCTTATGAAGAAGGATTTAGAGCATTTTGGAAAGGGAATTTGGTTACAATTGCTCATCGTCTTCCCTATTCTTCAATAAGTTTCTATGCTTATGACCGTTACAAAAATGTTGGTACAGTTATTCCTTGGATGATTCATTATCTGAGATTTGATTGACTTGTGTAGTTGCATACAAAACTTGTTATTTATGAAGTATTCATAGTCCCTGTTTTTGTTACAGTTACTTCAGTTGATCCCTGGACTGGATACGCATCGAGAAAATGTAAGTGCAGATGTCTGCATTCGGCTGGTTGGTGGTGGCCTGTCTGGAGTAACAGCTGCATCTATTACATATCCATTGGATCTTGTACGGACAAGGCTTGCAGCTCAGGTAATCTCAACATTTTCCTTTGGTAAGGACTTATGCAATATTCATCACTTGTTTTTTAACTGTCCTCTCAAAAGGGGACTGAAATGCATGGAAATCATTACTTGTATTTTTGTGATTTTAACTGTCTGTAAAAAATTGTTTTACATTTTACTTGTGTTGGATTTTCCTATTTTCCATTATGCATCATGATTTGAACTGAAATTATGGTCAAAAGTCAAATATTTTGACCCACTACTTTGGCAACCGTTGTCCCTATTGCCAATTAGCATCCAAAAAATGGCTAAGAAAAAGGAATCAAACAAGAGTGTTCTTCTAGTCTTTTTAATCCTTTCGAAAGAAGATTTCATTTAGATGTGCTGATGGCACTCACTATTCTTTTGACTGCATAATTCAGAAATTTAATGTTAGGCGTGGTAGCCAAAGGTAAATCAATTAGTCTAGTTTCTAATGAAAACATTAAAGTAGAAAAAATCATCATCATCATAATCAAATTCTGTCAACCATTTTTGTCAATCTCGAGCAATGCTCACAAGAAGCTCAAGTATTTTCATATCTTTTTTAATGGCTTCTAGCCATGTTCTTTTTTACCTTCTTCTCTCTATCTTATGGCCTTATACTAGACACTCTTGACTGGTGTAGTTCTTGGTAACTATCACATGTGACCAAGCCACCTAAGGCAACTTTTTATTTTTTATTTTTATCATGTTACCTATTTATTTGACCTTTGCATTATCTCCAGTCATTTCACTTCTAATTTCATCTTTATAATTTTACCACACATCCACCTCATAAGTAGGAAAATGAAAAATAAAAGAAAAGAAGGCTAAAACCGTGTAGGAAAACGAAAACATTTAAGTTAAGAAGCCTTAGTGCTAATTCATTTAATTCATTTCAATATTTTGATTGGGCAACATTGGCAACTCAATGAAGGATCTCTTGGCCTCAAGGCATTGTTGCCTGAATTGTGTGTCACATTTATATGTGACACAGGAACAGATTTATGTTGTGAGAAAGAGTTCTTGAATACAGATTGGAAAAAGCAGTATCACTTTTTGGAAACATATAACTTTCAGGGGACGAAAACCCAAAAGTTTTCTCTTGTATATAGGATGGAGTTTTGCAGGGACCCTTCCTCAATCATTCACACATGCTGTGCCAAAGCACTACTTTTGTCCCGAAAATTTGTCTTCATTAGAACTAATAGGGTCATTGGTGAACAAAGATAATGATTTCTAATGTGTCGGAACCCTGCTCCATCATGGATATAAACTGCCTGTGGCGACTTTGACTTTGAAACCTCAGCTACGATATTACCAAAATTAACAGAAGTCTTGAATCATGAGGACTGATGGGTACCTTTGCAGTAAGAAATAACTGTCTTCAAGATGTCTGTAGTACTGCAGCTATCAAGCAAACAAGGATACTAAAATTTCTGGAGAATTATTTCTCTGATGATGCAGTCAAGTGGATATTGAGTGCCTTTGCAGATGTCCAATATGTTCAAGCAGCTTTCTAGTCTTTTTGGTTCTGCCAAATCATTCAAGGTAATGGTCACGATTGAAATGGGCTTGCATTTTTGTTCTTTGTCTCTACGAGGAATCCTCTTGAACAGAATTTTAAACGGATATGTACTGTCTCATGTCTCATATTGAGTAGATTGGTTACAAGGCATGGTGGTTTGTTTACCCCAGTTTTCTCATCGTGTGTCACATCCATCTCTTTTTTCTGCAATTCCTTCACTTATAATCTTTTATGCACCTAGGTTACTTGATCCAAGTTGGCTTTTGTATGCGCTGGAGTGGGTTCACATGCTGTTTCCTCCAGTGTGTGGTAGGTTGGTGGAGGGGTCATGCAGGGCACTCACTCAAATCCATAAACAATAAAAGTTTTATGCATTATGTATGTGTGTGAAAATAATCCTACAACATTGACCTTACTTAGCTTTCAAATTGTAGTAAGGCTATACTATAATGTATATGTACTATTTAAATTATGTCTAATAGATAACGTTATGAACATTAATTTTTTTCCCCTAAGAAAACCCACATCCCAGACTACAATGGGCCTCAGCATCTGAAAATATATTAAATCATGTATAACATTTTTTTACGTATTATTTAAAATTTAAAATTATTTTATATTTATTAGACTATCTCATCTAAAAAAAATATACATAATGAATGGTTTTTATATGTAAAACACATTTCATGGGCTTTACAAATAATTATAATAGTTTTAATGGATCATAGTAGTGCTTAAATATTTTTTTTGTTTTGGCTTATATGAGTTATGAATTGAGATGACTTTTTAGCTTTAAGCTGAATGTGAGATGTTGTATCTGACAAATGGGATGGATCATTGGTGCAAACTATGAACCACCATTTGAGCCCATTAAATTTGGCATTTATCGTAAAGTAAGATCTAGCTTACTGGCCACGAAGAGAAGTAGACTTCCTAGGTACTTGTGGTAAAGAGTATCTAAAACTGTTTTGTCAATTATTTTTAAATATTGCCATTTAAGATTTAAAGAATGAAAAATTTTTGTAGTTTTTTTTTTTGAAATAAAACCTACTTTAAACCTTTTTTGTATGTGTTTTTCATGATAAATACTATTTAAACATAATTAAGTTCACTAGAAACTTCTCTTGAAAACCTCATTAAGTAATTTTTTTAATGATAATTTCCTTCACTGTGAAACCAAATTTAGACCTCTTTCTTTATTCACAGTACGAGTTACTATCTGGCCAAAGATCTTTCTTGTAGTGCTCATTCAGTTTCCTATACCTTTGTTCCCAATTCTCTTTGTCAAAATGGGCACAGAGTCCTGTTTCAGAGAATCTTGACCTGGTTTGATTAACCCTGTGATCTTTAGATGTTTTCTTTTGAGTTGGGGTGTGGACCCATTATGTGCTCACCAATGGCCCACCAGTGGATGGTTGAAATCACACATGGACAGGTTGGTGACTGACTGACTCATGGCATGCAGATGAGGTCTTGCCTCATTTATTTTCCTAAACCTGATTCCGGAATAACTAATTTATTTTTGGTGTTTTTTCCCCCGACCGGCCATTGAAATTAGATTGTGTCTTTTGGGTGTCTATAAGTTCCATGCTTCTTGATATTCCCTCCACCTATACATAAAAGTACTTGCGTAAATGTTCCTATCATGGATGAAGTTTGGAATACACTTGGATGAGTCTTCTCCATGGGAAATGTAGGCAAGAATGCATCTTACTATGGAAGATCTTACCTTAAGAGACAGAACATGATATATTTGAAGCCATGAAAACTTTTCACATTGATAGTTTATTGAATATTGCATCAAGGAGGGAGAATTTTTTAGCATTTGCAGGCATTTTGATTCAATCATACTCTAATATTTTACAGATAATTCACTTGCATTGACATAGAAGCTCTCTTGCCTTGAGAAGAGCGTCATTTCAAAATCTGCATTTTTGGGACCTTGAATAAAAAAATGGGTTTAAGACTGCATTGAGAATAGAATTTGTGATGATTGTAAACCTAAAACCAATTAATCATTTCTATAGACATAAGCGTCGCAATAGCGTCACAATGGGCCTTTAGGCATAATCATCCTAGTGGAACTTTCCGATAGAAGGAAGGATGAAAAAGGCTGAAAGACCAAGCCCTCTCCCTAATGCTTGTTCATTCCCTCTTTGTGATTTGACTCCAAGTAGTCATCCTACTTCAGAAATCTGCAGATGAAAGCTGTCATGAGGCCTTGGATGTGAAAACATCTATTGCTTCTATATTGCCATTCTCATGGTTTCTCTGTCTCCTGTTTCTGCAACCTAATGTTGATAACCTGAACCTGCACCTGCATCAATAGGTTCATGATCTATGTCCAATTCCAAGCTACCTATCTAGTGAGCCGCACCAAGTGGCAATTAGGGACCAACAATTAAGATAATCCTTTCACTATTTTGTACCATGTCTAGAAAGGTGATGGATAGTCAGGAAATTTAGGGAAATGCCAATTTACTTGCAACATAATGGGAAGAATGAATCATCTTGATATACACTCTGTATTGATCAATTGAAAGCCCCATGCAGTGAGTGCATGGCTCTTGCAGCTTTGCAAATTTGTCCTTGGGCTCATTGCTGCATGTACACTGCATTTATAAGCAAATCAAGTTCATCAAAAGAAGGCCTAGATTCATTGGTTAGTTCTGCAATGTTTGAATATTTTGAAGACTCTTTGACATGGCTTTGCTGTTATGGTTTTTAGACAATCCGGAGTATCCTATATCCTTAACTGTGGCTGGGAACATCTCAGTAAAAAATAGGGAAGGAATGAAAAGAAAAGAGAACCATTGGAAAGAAAGACATCCATTTGATAGTTTCCTTCTTTAATTTTTAAAATTCCTTGTGATTGTCAACAAATGGATGACCAGATCTTTAGATTTTTAGAAATTTAGAAATTTGTTCAATCCGACATTTTAATACAACAACCTCATACAATATATCTGTTGATATGTTAATTTAGTGCATTGCTGATATTCCATTAGCTGCAGACATCTCCACAAGGTATATCCCACGATATCCATATATTGAAAATATCTTGTGGCTACAGTATAGGAGTTGTGTGGTATATTATCAATGTGAATACAGATTAACTAGGTATAGGGATTCATGGAACTCATTTAGGATGTGTTTGGTTAACTATATAATGTTAATATAGAATTTCTCCTTTTTTCCTTTCATTTAATCAATATGATATTTCCCTACCTCCACTCATGCCAAACAATCCCATTTTTTCCTTAGCATTACATATATTTTCATCCAAAGTGTATTTATTTTATCTTTATTTACTTTGTAGCTGATGTCATCTCCTATCCTAGAACATCAACTACATCCGTTTTACATTTCCTTATCTTTTACTACTGTCCAAACAAACCCTTATGGTTATCAGCTGAATCATTTCTAACAGATGATATAAAATTGTAGACATACTTACAGGGAATTTGATATCCATGCTACTTCTGTTTGAGATTGTTGTCCGAATTTGTGTTATTGTCTTTAAAATTCGTTTTAAGTTTCACAGCAAGCCGAGGTATTTCCATGATATTTCTCTAGCATCAATATTGTGAAAAATGATTCCTCATGTTTTCATCGATCTCCATGTAGATGATTTGTTTAAGGCTTACAATTGTTTTTAGCTATATCCAATTTATTCATCATTTTGGGCACCACTTGCATAGCCAAAATTAAAAAAATCATCTCAGTTGGAGGCTTTAGTGGGCCACAGAATGAGAGAGTTTTGATGGATGCATATTCACTCTCAAATGTGGTGAATTTTGTGGCTTACCTACATCTCTAGTTGTGATGATATTTTGAATCTTAGCTAAGCAAGTGGTGCCAAGCAATGATGAATGGATTGGTTTAACCTATGTAATATCGCTAGTCTCAAACAAACAGTTTACATGAAAATTTCTATGAAAGCATTTGTAGGGAATCATTTACCTAATATTGTTGCTCAATTCCTCTATCTTCACTTGTAGTGATTTACATGCATGTTTGGTTTGCTGAATATAATTCTAGTTTCGATTTTATGTGGGCATGTTGCAAGAGAGAATACAAAAGACAAAAAAAGAGTCCTGTAATGATTCCTTACCATTTTTAGAACGATTATTTCCTATCCCTTGGTTTGGAAATGCAAATAATTATATAAATCAATAGGTATCAACAGATTTCTGATAACAAAGGTTTGTTTTAACAATCAAAGCAGCTCTTGATGAGCTAGTTCCTCTAGTTTGTACTTTTAGTAAACCAATGAGAGAACCTGTTGCATCTGTGAAGATGCAAGTTGGTTGAAACAAAAATAAAGCAGGCGACAGCATTGCTTAGAAACTGTGGCTGTTAATTTGTATAAATTCCTTAAACAAAATACCCTGTTTTTATGGCAACACCTTACTCTTGCGGTGAATCCTACTGGTCTGGTGGAGATTTTTTTATTTTTTATTTTTTGGTGAACATGAGCTATCCAGGGTTCAAATCCTGGCTGCATTAACATTTTGAAAACGTCCTGACAATTTTTAGCGTATTTGATTCTGTGCCACTGGGACATGCCTAATAATATGTAATTTAGATTATGGTAGTTTGTTAGTCAGATTACCTTTTCAGTTATTCGACATAATGGCTTGGGATTTATCACACAGTATAGATTTTAATGCTAATTTACCTTTACAAAACGGGGATTATGCTACTGTTATATTATAAAATCTGTAATATGTTTTGCTGTGAAGGGTATCCATTTATTACAAGGGCAACAAAAATGTGACAAGTGATTTACTAACCAAATAAGGTAGGAAACACAAATGAAAAGAAAAGCGAAAGGGCTAGGAGCTGAATGATTGTTAGTTCCCTATTGGTATTATTCATAACGAATGCTTGACTTAAAGCTCCTTACTCGCTAGATTCTGGGTCTCTGGCGCTTATCTACTCTTCCAGTTTGATAGAAGTCAATATTCCCAGTAAGATGCACACATATTTTAAAATTCTAGTTATATAATGATTGTATGCATGTGAAGATACAATTTAAAACACTCATCAGATCAATTTAACAAGAATAATTTTGAGTTTACGTGTGTGGCAATTGTTCTCAAGGCTTAGTTACATTATGGTGTGAGGCACATCATCCTATTCTAGCCAAGATAATGATGGAAACAGCATGGTACTTACAGAAGCGGTGCGTTGTCCTAGTGACCTTGTTCTTATTCTAAGACACCATTGCATTCGAGTATCTATCTCAAACTGGTATATGCATCCAGCTTAAATTCTGGATGTGTTCCTTTTAACTTCCAGGTATTATGATCCTGTAACTCTGGCAATGACAAACTATGACCCGGATATTTGAATTAGTTTTATTGCAAATCTGTCATGATTAGTCACCTACCTTTGCTACGCACAAAGGTAATCAATATTTGTCGAGTTGGAAAATCTGATATTGGCAAGATGTTGTGCCATTTTTTTAAAGTTGATTTATCTGGATTGCTTTTGAGTTTCATTCATGATCTGGTTTTGTAATTCCATGGCTTCATATCCCAGAGAACTTGGCTTCTTGAATGTAATAGACAGAACCTAGGATCACATAATTGAAGTTTGTTTATGGTGTCGATGATAGCATTGAATTTACACTTTGTCTTCATTTATTCCAACTGTATTTATTTGTTGCAAGATAGTAACTTACCCATCTAAATTCTTGCAGAGAAATGTGATGTATTACAGAGGCATTTCACATACCCTCTATACCATTTGCAGAGATGAGGGTATGAAAGGACTATATAAAGGTCTTGGAGCTACATTGTTGGTATGTCTCTCTTGCTGTATAATATCCTTATCCATGTTATATGGGTTCTTTTAGTTCATCATGCTAAGCAATGGTGCAATACATTGGTGGGTTGCAGGGTGTCGGGCCTAGTATAGCAATTAGCTTTTCTGTTTATGAGACGCTAAGATCTTCCTGGCAGCAAAGGAGGTGATGGTGACTTCTTTGTTAAAAGCTGGCAATTTAAAGTTTTATATAACCAAATCATTCTATTATCATCTTCTGGACTAATGCTTAAATGTTTTGTTTTTTGGACTTTAGGCCTGATGATTCCCCTGTCCTGGTTAGCTTAGCCTGTGGCAGTTTCTCAGGCATTGCATCGTCAACAGGTAAGCAATACATGTTTTATCTGTGGACTTAATTTTCAGAAAATTGTTAGCCTTCTTTCTTTGTTTCTCCTTCCCTTTCCTTCCACATTGTATGCATATTATGGCCTCCTGTTGTAAGAAAAATGTTTATTATGATCTGCAAGAATGACTTCCTGATGCAATCTTCATCATGAAGTTTTAGGCTTCTGGGTTGTATTATGTGGACGTGATTAGTCCTGAGCAGTCAACGAACACCCGCGTTTGACTTGCTGACACAAATAGAAACCTAGCCAACCCAAGTTGATGTTGCCTTAAATTGACTGTCATCCCATCTGGGCAGATTTCACAAGAATCTTTTTGAGTTGGTGTGAAAACTGTGCTGCCTTGCGCTTGGCATGATAGAAAATAACTCACCCCTTTTTTAATAATATAATAGTTATATTATACATGAAGCAATAATTGTATAGCCGAAGATAATAAAAAATAATATATAATAATCAAAATAAAAAATTATAAATGCATAATTATTTTTTACGATTATATAACTATGTAAGTAAAAAAAAAAAGCCCACAAGTAGAATTCACAATTTCACTTAGTTATTCAAAAGTTGAAGCATAAATAAAAAACACATGTTAATTGCAAACATTGAAAAAATCAGTGACTTGAAAACCAAAAAAACTGATTTAAAATATGAAAAAAAACTCATTGCTGTTAACCGGAGCTGGAAGGGACACTGCTGTCGTCGATGGCTGGGCCAGTTCTAGAAACGTGCTACCAGAGGTGACAGTGGGAGAGAGGGAGAGGATTTCTGTCTGGGAGTGCGATCAAAGGGGGAGACGGAGACGGCAGATTTGGCAAGGGCTGTTCTAGGAACGTGCGACCGGAGGTGACAGGGAGAGAGACGGAGGGTTTTTGTCTCTGAGTGTGACCGGAGACGGTGATGGTAGTCCAGTGCGATAACGGGAAGATGGGTTCTCGACTTCTCGCAGGGGGTGTTTGATGCAGCAGAGGCTAGCAGGGTGGGCAGCTCGCGTTTTGCGATTTAGGGCATGTTGGCGAGAGGGAGCTGGAGGCTTATTTATTTATTTTATTTTTTATAAATATTTTAAATGAACCGGGTGGACCAATTCACCGGTCGAACCACGGTTCGTTTGGTTCCAGCAGTTTTGAGCCATTGGACTGGACCAGCCTTAATCAAACCGGTGCCTGGACTGGTCAGCGGTAGAACCGGCCAGTCCGGTCCAGTTTTAATAACATTGCTTTTTACTGCCTGCTACCAGTGGTGGAAAAAATGTCTTTTGAGTTATTTGAAACCATTGTTCATCATCATTAGTGCTGATCATTTCAACAGAACGAAACAAACAAAAAGTCTGACTGGTGATTCTTTGGATTTTAATGTGTGAACTGTCGTCTTAATTTCCTATATCAATTCAACTAAAGACTCAAGTCTTCAAGTTGGTGCACTGTGTTGCACATCAACCTGGGTTGTGCAATTTTTGAACTATTGTGACCGCAGAGAATAAATTGTTCAGTGATATTACTCTGTTACTTTCCTATCCATGATTTTGTGCCTGTTCTTGCTGACACACTGTGTTGCAGCAACTTTCCCACTGGACCTTGTGCGACGTCGAATGCAACTGGAAGGTGCAGGTGGGCGACCTCGAGTCTACAAATCAGGCCTTTTTGGGACATTCAAGCATATAGTCCGGACTGAAGGCTTCCGTGGCTTGTATAGGGGAATACTTCCAGAATACTACAAGGTTGTCCCTAGTGTTGGCATCGTGTTCATGACTTATGAGACAGTCAAGATACTTCTTTCTGATGTGCCCGCCAATGACTAGCACCTACTATCTGGCCACTTGCGGTTCCCTGGTCTATAATTTGACCCTCCACCCCACCCCACCACGGTAGATGATGAGGAGTTTCTGTGGCATCTCCCCCTAGAAATCAACCATGGTGGTAAGTTTTGCGATTGCTGCCATGAAGGAAAGAAAAAATATACTTTCCAGTGTATAGATAGAAGAGCATTGAATATCAAGTGTAATCCATAGCCCTTGTTAGTGTTCACATTTACTATTCATTCAAGATGATTTTCATCGCTTCACAGCTCTCCCCTATGGTTTGGGTCTTTATAGTTTTTCCCACACTGGATTTGTGCCATCATCAATTGACCTGTTTTTACTTGTTACTGTCGAATTGTGTTTGCAGCCTAGCAAATGAGGCATTGACTCTGTGTTTATAGCATTGGATGATTGTTTAGGGAAACCTCAAAAGGATCTTGTTTCGAAGACTTGGCTTTGCATCTGTGGATGCCCTAGTTTGACATCTGGCCTCCCAGCTGATATTGTTCCAAGTACTACCACAAAATTGGCGTAATCAAGCTACTCATTCAAACCTTTAATTTAGCTGATTTTGAGAGCTTTGCACTTGACGAACTGATTTAGACATGCCTTAAAGTCGTTAATGCTCAAGCCTCTAAAGTATTTGATATAAGTTAAGCCTTCCCTGCGTAAAAATAAGGTTTGATAAATTGCAGCGTATGTACATCACGTGAGATTTTTGTTTTTTCAATTGAATTTGTAGCCAATCAGGATACAGCATCTGTATATTATAAAGAAGATTGCGATAATGGTACTAGTAAGATAGGGACAGGTGTACGTGCAATGAAATGCAAATGCTTTCGGTGGAATGGTGAATTCCCTTTTAGAGACTAGAGTATTCCACAGAAAAGCTTAATCGACATCTTCTAGCCAGTCACTTTTATTGTTTTTCAACGCTTCGCATGAAAGAAGCTCAAATAAAGGGATTCCAATCTGAAAGAGCGAATTTTTTTTTTTTAAAAAAAAAAAAGAACCAAGAGGTAGAGAAATAAAGGCTGAAAGCAGCAGCATTATCCCAGCCAACTTCTGAGAATGAAATCCAAAATAATTTTCTTTCATGTTTTAAACTATTCCAATTGGTTGCTGGTCCACGGAATTACCTGGTTTGCATGGAAAGTACTTGCTTCATCACCCAATAAGGTTAGCTACTTCGAAATTTTGTAACCAAGTATCTTCAGCTTCCACATTACATGGCTGACCATATTAGCGATTATCCGTATAAATTTTGGGCTTTGCTTCATGAACAAAGGGTTTTCCTTGTTGATTTTCCCATCTCTAAACTATGGAAATTTTCTTACACAGTTTCCTAACTCTCTTGGGAATCAACATTTTGATTTGGACAGGATTCCAGCCTAGCTAGTAATGGACAGTCGGTGTCTCCAGCACTGTTGTAGTCAGTCATTGGAGCAGAGAATTTTAGGTGTTAGAAGGCTAGCAACGTAGTCGCTGTCTAATCAAAGGAAGAACCCAAAATACAATTAGCTGGTGAGGAACAAAGCCCAACGGTAGTGTGGGAGGGTGGAAGAGCACCTTATCGTGGTAAAGAGGACCACCTAACGACATCTTCCGGTGCTAAGATGCCAAAGTTGCTGCACCATGCCTTCATTATCATTCCATTATCCAGGTGGGAAACACCATCGCAATGCTCTGGATTCAGAAAGCCCGGCCTCTATCATGCGTGCTGTGCTTGTGTGACAGTTCACATCCACTGCTGGTTCCCACGGTAGTGGAATTACGAAATAGGAAATTCAAAAGTTAAAACTTACCAGCTCGAATCAAGTCGTAGTGTCATTTTTGATAAGGTGGTAAAGAAAACATCAAAATTTTGACGTTTCTTTTGCTTGCAAGACATCTCACTACGTGGGTTAAGCTTATCTTTTCTACAATTACTCACACTTTTATTTGGTTATCAATTTTGTCTTCTTTTTTAATTCCATTTTTATGTATTACTTTCTGACATTATATTCACTCTAACGCGCTTCATTTCTTCTTATCTTTTAGTGCGTGCCATATCTCTCCTGTTCAAACAGCCTTTAAAGATATTTATCTTTTGCTAATGCTCGATTTGATGCTTCCACTTTCGTGATTAAGCTAACAGATTTCTTGTTCAGAAGAATCCTCCTTCAGAATCAGAAATATCAAGTGAACCGAAAAAACTTGTCTGCTGACGTATAGAAGACCAAGATGCGTTTTTCAAGAGAAGAGCAAGGAGTCTCTTAATAGAGTGGGGTGTTGCAAGTATATGAGACTCATTTGAATTGCCTCGATGCCTTTTAAAAATTGACAAGTTTAAACATCAAGTTCTTGAAGTTCAGATCCTGAATTCAAGAAATTAATTTTGACTGTTGGTACTTGGTGCTGGAAATGAACAGAAAAAAGGCTAAAATTAGAAGTATTAATGGAAAGTTTTATTTCTATCCAACCAATCAGCCCCAAAGGTGAAGTAAATTCTAACCGTTGACTCAGAAAGGGCTGATGGGTCCTTAAAATATCTGAAGGGTCACATCTCAGTCACCAAGGGTGTGTTAGGATGCATTTAAAAGAGAGCGAAGGGTCACGTGTTGTTGGGTTCTACAAAGCTTACTGGGCCTGCATATTGGGTTATCATTGTGCAACAAAGGGAAGACACAGAGGGGTATGTGTGTGTGTGCAGTAGGTTGTTGCCTCTGAAAAAAAGTGTAATTGTTTTTTTGTATAATAATTTTTTTTCTTTGGTGGAGTAGGTTGCAAGGCCGAAGCATGGTAATTCAGTGTATTTTCTGTATGATTTATTTTATGCTTGTGTGTTCTCAACTTTTTTCCTCATAAGTGGTATCAAAGCTTTGGTTTGTAGAATTTTGAGCACTGAAATCCAGTGATCTTGATAATAGGAGTCCAAGCATCTAATCAATGGGGTTCACATACATGCACAAGGGGTCACACACGTGCATAGGCATGATCTAATTGAACGGCTAGATCCAATCAGAGGTGAAAAATTCCAAATCTACATTTTGGATAGCTAAAATCAAATCAGCATAGAGGGATCTGTCCAGGCCAGCAAGATGGTGCTGTTGCGGGTGGACGGATGGTGCAAGGTTGCTGGATTTGCGGATAAGGGCTGATCGGATGGTGTGAGGGTAGCATGGCTGATCAGAGTGCTGCAGGTGTACTGGATCTGCGTTGGACGCTTATCGGACAAGGGAAGTAGATCAGGCGTCTGGATCGTGTGGCCGGAGAGAGTTATCGCCGGCGTGAACAGCGACAGGTAAGAGGCGCACGGCTATCGGGTTTTCTTCTCAGTCTGCACAGAAGAAGGAAGACGACAGTGGGCTTTTCCTAACCAAAAATAGAGGTATTTGCGTCGGTGGTGAGTATAGGCTGCGGAGATCTGGGTTGACTTTGTCAGAGGAGATGCAACGGTGTTGGCGAAGAAGGCGTCGGAAAAGAGGTGTCAATTTTCTAGTCGTGGAGATTGGCCGAAGGACGGTCGACAGTTGATGGTGGAAAGGGGCAACGATTGTGGCGGCTAGAGCTTTTCCCTTGATCGTGCAGTGGAAGGTGACACACAGAAATTGGTTTATCGCAATGGACAGAATAGAAAGGAGATATGATGATCAAATTTTGCTGACGTGATCCAGAGGTCAGATTTTGGTAATTTAGGTATTGTTTCCTAGGTTTTGGGACACTGTGAATCACTTGGATGATTTAGATTGGAAAAATTCTGCCTATTTTTAGTTTTGTGTAGAACCATGTGTTTTGAAATTGGGGAATGTCAGAGATGGCAGGGACTTCAAACAAGCAACAACACAAAGCAGTTCAATTCAGACAATAATGCAGACTAATCTGAAGGCAATATTCAGAGTTAAACCTTTCAATAGGCAGAATGATTTTATCTTATGACAACAATGAGTGAAGAATATCTTGACTCATGAGGGGATAGTGAAAGCTCTTAGGAAGAAGTCAGAGAAATCAAAAAAGTTGATTGATAATACATGACAAGGCGTGAGGGATTTGACGATGAATATGATCCAATTGTATTTTGTGAATAACATATTTTGAGAGATCATTAATTTGACGGATCTAAAGGAGGTGTGGACAAAGTTGAAAAGCAAGTATAAGTCAAAGTTATTAATGAACAGACTATATTTGAAAAAGCATTTGTATAGTCTTCAATTGGAAGAGAAAGGAAACTTTGAGAGGCACTTAGATAAGTTTAATAGAATATTGACAAAGTTTACTATTCTGGAAATGAAAATCGATGAGGAGGGTAAGATATTTGTCTCTAGGTTAGGGGAGAAGGATAAAACATTACCCTTGTTAGTTTCATCACCTGATTCTTATAATCATATTGTGACTATATTGTTGTTCGAGAAGGATATATTGAAGATGAATGAGGTTATTGCTTTCTTATTGATGTATGAGACTTGAAGGAAAAACACCAATGATGGATCATTAGGCAATGATAGTGCTTTGGTAGTGACAGGTGGTCGTTTCAACAAAGGAAGATCTGTTGAAAGAAATAACGATTTTCAAAGAGGCATGGGCAGATCTAAGTCAAAGGGAGACTTCACTTGTTGGAGGTGTGAAAAATATGACCATTTCAAAAGAAACTGTCTAGAAGTACGTGAGAGTCAAGAGAAAAAGGAGAACAAAAGGAAAGTAGAAGATAGATGAATCATTTGATAAAACTGCAATCGTTGAAGAAAATGATGTTTTCCTTACGACAGAAGTGAGTATGGATGGTCCTAATTGGATTTTAGATTCTGGTTGTTCTTTTTACATATGTATAGTTAAAGAACAGTTTGATACATACAAGGAATGTAATAATGGTAACGTGCGGATGACAAACAAATCACAGAGCATGATTGCCAGTTTAGGAACAGTATAGTTCCGCATGTTTGATAGTGTTGTTTGAACACTGGTTGGTGTGAAACATGTACTGGATTCGAGGATAAACTTGATTTTATTGGGAATGTTGGACTCCAAAGGTTACAAAATATCTATTGGAGGTGGAGTTCTCAAGATGAGTAGAGGGGCTATGATTGTAATAAAGGGTCAGATGATTGGGAACTTATACAGATTGATTGGGAGTGTTAAAACATGTGGAGATCTTGTGAGATCCCAAGTTGTAGGTACAAGTAGAGTTGAGAAGAAACGAGTTACATTTGCTTCTGTTGTTTGTAGTAATCTCTCTGAAAGAGATCGCAATGCAACGATTAGAGAGTTGGAACCATGTCGAGTTGTATAGGGGTGGTAAGCTGTATGAGGCACCTGGAGGGGTGCAGTGGGACATGCTAGTTAAAGTGTGGCAAACAAATTTTGGTGAGTTGTAAAATTCAAGCTAAGGTGGGGATTTATTAGGTATGTATCTTGTATTATGCAAGGCTCCCAATGCCTACGTATTGGGTTATACATATTGGGGAATGAATATTAAGTTATACGTATTGGGGAATGCGTATTGTGCTAGTACATATCTTTGTATTCTTTAACGTTAGAGATACATAGAGGGATAGAAACAGAGAGGCGTGTGTGTATGTGTGTGAGAGGCGTGTGTGTATGTGTGTGAGAGGAAGGCTGTTATCTTTAAGAGAAAATGTGTAATTATTTTCTTGCATAGTAAATTATTCTTTTCTTTGGTGGAGTAGGTTGCAAAGCTAAACCACGGTAGTTAAATATGTTCTCTATGTAATTCATTTTATGTTTGTGTGTGTTCTCAATTTTTTTAACACATGTCAATCATTATGGTAGTGTTTGTATGCATTTAAGAGAGAGTGTATTTGAAATACACCCCTTTTGCAATTCTTTTTAGATCAATGTGACGTCTTCACTACTTTCAATGATCTAAGTTTTACTTTTTTATTATTATTTATATTTCTAATTATTTTTCTTTTATTTGTTAGGGAATCATACTGCTGTCAGATCAGAAGTTAAACGCAAGATACGTCAATGTCTATGCTACTTCAGATCCCATCTATACGAGGAAATCAATTTCTTGTGTCTAGGTTCCGCATAAAGTCAATCTCCCGTAAGATCTACATAGATCTGGAGATCATTGAGATCTATTCTAAACAGGAAATCTCTTCTAATTAGAACTACTACCGTGTAAGACACCCCACTACATGCGCATCAGCTCTTTATTATTCCTGCATCTTTCCTTGAGCTTTATACTGACTGGAGCGTGGGGTTATCTACGCTGGGACCACCCTCGGTATCGGGAGAACGATTAGGACCAGACCCAAACACTATTTTATTGATATAAATCCCGTTTGCTGACGGTAACGTGTATTTTAAATATACCTTTCAAAGCACCCTCTCTCACAAGCTTCCTCGTTTTGAAATTCACTGCAGTAACCTGGTTCAACCAATCCGGTGACACTGCTTGATGAATGGCTCGGATCGTTTATTCACCTGTCACATTGGTGAATCGTTTGTTGGCATATGTTCCATTTTCCAATATTGGTCCATTTGGGCCCTCTACTGGTGTCACATTCATCTTCCCAACCTCATCATTTTATCGAGAATTTTCCTTCCACGCACCTTTTACAACACACTATAAATTCCCGCGACCATCACAGCTTGATGGGGCTTGTGATTGACTGGATATAGTTCTGCAGATGCAACATTAATGTTGCCATTGATACGGAGGGAATTGAAGAGATTGGGTTCGGAAAAAGCTAATCTGCATCCTGAGGTTTAAATCACCTAAATATATGCCTCTAGGTGCAGACTAGCTCTTCCTAACTGTCAAAGGAATACCAGTGCCAGTAGCTAGCCTTGCCTGATTGCATGACTGCATGCAGAGCATATGGATGAGCTCAGAATTACCCATTTGTGGATACCATCTTCTTAGCTCATCATGAAAGATAGCAGCTGTTTTAACCTTCAATACAAGGTGACTAAGCATCTCTTTCAAAAGTCATGTATTTGGGTACATGCATGTTTCTACATGAATGCAAATGGTTGGGACTATCCTTCACCATTGTTGGGGGAATTTCTCTCCTTAAAAATGATACACCACTACATGGTTTTATCATTTTGCATGAAGGATTGTATCTTGTTTATGCTGAAGTTTTGCCATTGCCATATTTTCGTTACCCCAGTCAGAGGCTAAAGAGCCTGCTGAAGTAAGGTAAGATATGGAACATCCAATCATCCATCCATTCCCATGAAGCTGAAGAAAGATCTAAATTGCACACATCCATAAATTTTAAACCCAGAATGTTTTGCTGTCGGACAGTAGGCCTGACCTAATTGTAAAGGGCTCCAGTCACAGTGAAACCCAGCTATGGAACTGGCTGCAGCTTGGTGTTGGAATCTACACCACAGGTCCAGATCTTTTGGACAAACTAATAGAAGCCTGTCATAGATGCAAGGATATGATTGTTGTGTATATGAAATGGCTTATCCTTCTTGATATTATGTGATTCTAAGAGAGAATGGTAAACCAGACCTTTCAATGTTCTCATGTTCTTAGAATTGGATTCCGGATTGGAGTTGTTAGATCTCGATAGGGTTGCATTGAAATGGGGCCAAAGCTTGATGAGTGTTGCGTTGTAGTCCAAGCCTGGATTTGCTCCAGTGAATTGGTTACTTCAGGCAGAATCTCAAAATGATAGGTATGGACTGGATCAAGTGGGCCTTGTAAAACATGTTTTTGCATTTGGATCTCATACTGATTTCTTAATCAGTTCCCAGGATTCCAGGAAATCTTTATGCAAACTTATACATCTAGCAGCTAAACTAGTTCTCCACTGATATATAACACCTCTAAGCTATTTATTTTTTTCATCTTAAGGCATACAAGCTGTTTGAGGATAAGCTTTGGAACTTGGAAGAAGCTTTTAGATTTTCATGTTGTTAGCCCTTTGTGAATTGGAAATAGAGGTAGAAAAGAGGGGGGGGAAACAGAATTTTGAAAAGTAGAGAAAAAGAAAAGAAATGATAAGACTTGATAAGGGTAATAATTAAAAAATAAAAATGATGTGACTTGACATGGTTGATAATTAAAAATAAAATAAATAAATATAAAATAGATAAGATTTAATTTTTAAAAAATAGGAGATAAAGATTGAAAATAAAAATAACAATGAAAAACAAAATAAAGTATTTAACTATGTAAAAGATCAACTTAATTAACCATGAAATTTTTCATAACAAAAATGTAATAAAAAATGGATAAAAAATATTTAATTTATTTAGAAAAGGTTAAACAGAGAATAAAATAAGAGAGGTCTTACTATCCTTTTAGACCGAGTCAAAGATTCCCTTACAAACTAATGAATGTCATGGAACATTAATATCAGCAATATTACGAAATTATTTCTCTGAAGTTTAGCATCTTTTGGTGTTAAGGTTTTGATTATCCTAAGAATTAACAGAAGCTTTTATCTAGCGCTAAAAAATGAATTTACTTGATTTTACAGTTTGCTTTCTTTTGTATTCTTCCAAATTTAAGAAATTTTAAAACACCAATCTTAACCATGTGAGGAGCTTTGATAGAAAAGAAATGAAAAATAGATCAATATTTTGATAGGAAAAATAGGTAATGATAGACAAAATTAGAATCATTAAGTGTAGATAATGTTACGTTGAGAGAGAAAAAAAATTTCTTTTTAAAACCCTAACTGTCCTTCCATAGGCAAGGCAGGCACATGGGCACGCAAGTAATCTTTGTCCCACCATTCCAACAGGTTGATGAAGCCACAAATGCTTTGGCGGGCCACAAATAATGCATTTGAATAATATTGTCAGTAGTCAGTACTAGGCATCATTGCCTGGTCCTATTTTTCCTTGTTCAATAAAATCGGCTATTTTACAGTTTTTCTTCTTTCCACCTAAGTCAAGGACTAGAAGAAGCTGGAAACGCATGTGATTTTCTTGCAAGTTGTCGTGCCGTAATGCAATATTCTTAATTCATAGGCTAAATTCCACAAACCATGGCATCACAATGAAGAGCTCAAGAAATGCCAACCACATGGAGAATTTAAGTGGACCATAATATCACAAGAAAAAAAAAAAACAACGATGAATACCCATCAATGATCTCTGCATGGCCTACCAAAATATATAAAACATTCGGTTCTTGCGTTTTATAAATCTATTTTGCACAAAGAATTTCAACAAAAAACTCACACATGTCATGATGATTCACCATAGGTCTGAATGATTTAACGGTGGTTATTCAGTTTTATTTTTCAGGACTAATTAAAAATTATAACGTTTTAGATTTTCAAATAAATTTCATAGCTAATTCTGGTCTCTTAAAAAAAAAGATTGGCTTGGGTGATCATTACGTGGGCTTTACTATTGAAAATCCAGTCCTAACATGTACAAACAGCGATGGCCTAAAATCAGCTTCCAAGTCTCATTACCCGTATGTTTCTTCTAGCAGGTTTCGAAGAATGATTAGCAAAGTATCGACGGTTCCTGTCTTGCAATTGTCTTACTTCATGGCTTTCACATCTTTGACGAAGATAAACATTCAGCTACTTCCATCTTTTCCCTGGAGCCTCTGCTCACCGCTTCCCACCAAATGGAATATTAAACAACAAATGCTCTGGCCTCCATATAAGTAGCGAAATCGGGACCATCCATCAGGTGGGCCATCAGTTCATTCACATTTCAAGCTTTCACAAAAAGCATCACGGGGGCCGGGCCAACTTATATGACCATCCAATAAATGATATTTACCCAACAAAATAAATGGGTCCGTTTGGATTCTAAATTCGGACCGTCGTCAGCTCCAAATAACGTACCCAACAAACCCTGTGAAAAGGAAAAAGAAAAAAGAGCAAAACCAAAGGGAAAAAAATATGACTGTTTGTTAATTAATCAAGTAGTCTAGCTAATGCGTGTGGGCCGCCTCCAATTCAAATTCATAATTTCTATGGTTCCTCAAAAGTGATTTCCAATACGCTGAAAATGTTTACGAGGTTACCTTTTGCCAATGTATTCTAATACATAAATATTTTATAAATTTTCATACGAAAATATTTTATAAAAATAAATAAAGAAGTTTACACGATACAGCTTTTAGTATTTTATTTTTCCGTTCGATATGGTCTAGGAAGGTTTTGTGCAGGACTAAAATCATAAGGCCATAGGGGTTGAATGGGAAGTACTTAGAAAGATATATAAGGTTGTGATTGAAATTTTGAAAAGGAACAAGTGATGAAAATTTCAAATTTTAATAATCTAGCGTGTCAGATGAGTAGGCAAATTATGCGGTGTAGATGTTGCTACCCAAATTTAATACCACGAATAACAATTTCATCCATCGCAACCACATGAGGAATAGAAGGCATATTATTTACCTTAAATAGGCTCTTTTTCGAATTATTGCTGAAGAGATTATAAATTGGGTTTTGATAAAAGCAAAATTTGCAAAACTTGTCTTTTCCTTTACAGTTTTCTTTATTATCTTTTTATAGTTCAACGGATTTTGTACACAACTCTATCATTGACAAGCAATGGACATACATAATTCTATCTAACGTGTTTAAAACCCACCCATTTCTTCTATTAGGAACGCATCTAAAAGATGCATATATTGTAAGGCTTTATTTGTTAATAAGAAGAGAGAGAAAATCTGTTTAATTTATGTGATATTTATTTCTTCACACTTTTTTAAATAATTAATTTTTTTTCATTATTGTGGTGTTTTAAATTATCACTCCTTTTTTTTCATTTAAAAGCTTATCTTTTGTTAACATTATTTTTTCTTCCTTTAAGATTTTATTAGATTATGGTTTTTCTTCTTCTTCTTCTTTCTTTGTATTTTCAACTAAATCCTAATAATTTCAAACTGAAAAAAGATAAGCATGAAATAGTGAATTTAAGGAATAAATTTCATTTTTATTAATTTTAATGAAAGTCAATGTAAGGAGCATTTAGATGGGGAGGAAAAAATTTTCGATTAACGATATCATATATTTATATCCTTACAATTTTATGTTTTATAAAAAATAATTTATTTTTATTTTTATTTACTTTATAATTAATATCACCCTTGAAGGCATCAGCATAATCTTTCTATTCAAACACTTCCTTGATAAATTTGATTGGATTTTCTAGGGAAGCACAAAGAATTGGTAATTTTTATTATTAGATTTTCAAGTATGGGCAAATCCTAGTGGAAGGAAGAATTAAATATAAACGACAGTGAACTAAAAGAAAATTCATTTTTTTTTATAACTTTTCTAGGTAGAAATAGAGAACCATAATGAAAAAAGAGAATTCAATTAAAAAGTTAATTTAATTGGTTTGAAAGAAAGAAGAAGAAGAACTTACTAAAGCAATCAAGCGAAGGATGAATAAGGTATGGTCATCATTTTGAACAGAAGCAGCAGCAGTAGCATAGACCAAGGGGATCCTATGGGTGTCAATTTGAAGGAAAAGAATTAAACTGCAAAGTATGATTATTTCATTAGAAACTGATACATGAATGCCATTAAGGGGATCATTCAACAGCAGGATTCACATACAAAAGTCCTGGAGTACCAGGTGACTAAACGCTGAGAGCTTTGGATGTTAGGACAATGTTGCGACTTTGAGAATTTGGTAGAGTTAAACATGCAAAACTCTCCTAATCAATTCCATCTTTGAGAATTTGGTAGAGTTAAACATGCAAAACTCTCCTAATCAATTCCATTATCCCCCAAGAAGAACCAGTTTCATCAAGTCCATCATCTCCTCGAGACCTGTTATTGTTAGTTGCCTCGGTATCTTTTTCCGAGTCTGCTAAGAAGCTGGGAGGGTTGATGGGTTTTCCTCTGCAGAAGTGGATCTTTCCAATAACCCATGTGTCTGCAGTAAAAAAGCTTGCAAATAACCGGTGCATGTAGCATGTGCAGGGAACAACGCACATTGATTTTCTCACTCTAGTGGCTGATGGTTGGGAGAGAAAACCCTTTTTCATTTGCTCTCTTTAGTCTTGACAGTAATTGTTTGCGTATGATTGGTTAGTGGGGCTGATCTTTAGTGTGTTTTTGGAATCCAAGTCATGCACTTGGGGTGACGTTTTCATGTAAACCGTACATTAGTCCAAATCCTACCATCCTACCTACCGAGCACCAACCAAAAGCTAGCTAGGCTGGTGTGAGGCTCCTCGTCAAGCAATGCGACAGAAAAGCCAGTTGACTCACATTCTGGGTCGCCCCAAGTTGCAGTGAACTTTTTATCTTTTAGAGCTGCAAAATCGTAGTCAGATAATGGATCCACAGATGGACAGCTGGGTCAGAAACCCGCCTAGGGGCTGATTGGTCACATGGAACCGATGGATTTGCTTGGAAAAAATATTTTTAAAGGCTTGATTTAACATATATTTTTCATCGTAATTTTATTTTTTCAGAGCATTACTTGTATTTTTATTTATTATCCATTTATCTATTCTAATTTTATTTACTTTATGCTCACATTATCCCTATATTGCTTATATAATTTTCCGTGGCATTTCAACCACATCCATTTACATACACCCAACCGATCAAACATACACCCAACCGATCAAACCCCTAATGGCGAAGTCAAAAGTCAAAGTTATATTTTAAAATATTAAATGTTTAAATGCACTTTTTGTTACACTTCACTGTAATATTGGTTTATGCAATTGCATAGTTTATATTGATGCAATGAAAGAAGGGCAAAAGACTTCTACAAAAGAAAGGCAAAATAATTTTTTGACTTATTCATATTGTCACAATATTTAACTATTCATAATTAATCTATTTTTTTATTATTTTTATATATTTTTATTTTATGATCAACATTATTTCTTGTATTGTTGGCAACGTTACTTATTATGATTTTTTTTAACATACTTTACCTTTTCTTATACTTTCTTCCTATTTTTTCCATCTCTCTTTTTTCTTCTTCTTTTTTTTCTCAAACCAAACAATCCATGAAGCTTAGGAATAGATAAAAGATATGGAAAAGTTTTATATTATTTTTTTACATATTTGAATGTGATTTGACACTAAAATTATGTAAAAATTTTATATTTTTTCATTATTATATACATTTCTAATCATCATCTCCCATATTGATGTATAAAATGCTTATCTATTTTATTTTTACTCACTTTATTCATATTACCTTATTCTTTTTTTATCTTTTATTTCTTTGAACTCTTTTTTTTCTCATTTTTACTTTTCATTAATTTTATTTTTAAATTATTATTTATATTTTTAATCATTATTTTAATCCTTTTATCTTAAAATATATCTATTTTATCTTTGTTTACTTTGCTTTTAATTATTATCCTCTATTACATTGCATTATTTCATTTTACCCTTCCCTTTTCTAAATTTCATTGTTTCCTATTTTTATATCCCCTTTCTCAATGACCAAATAAATCCTTGATTCTAATGTTCATAAAGAAAAATATGGAATATTCAAGCAACATTCTCAAGCTTAAGAAAGAGCATTGGAGATTGTGTTTGTAATTTCAATGGGCGGTGATAATTTCATTTATGTATAACGCCTTCTATACATTACATAGGTTATTTATAGAGACAGAAAGTATATATTTTCCCAATCATCAGAATATGAACATATAGAAGATAATATATAATGTTTATTTGCTCAGTCATCAGGATATCAATATATAGATGATAATGATAATAACAACTATATATATTTATATCATCACCTATAATTTTTATTAACAATATTTTTTTTAATTTTTTTTGCTTTATGATAAACATAATTTTTATTTATTAATATCATTATTTTTTCTATCATACCCTTTTTATGGATTCACATTTTTTGGCTCATCTGCACCTTTTTTTACATCAAACAAAACAAAACATTCAGAGTCTATTCTTGTATTCCTGTTTTAAAGTTTTAAGCATAGTCTTAATTACATCATTATTAGATTTAAAACTAAAATTTACTAAAAATACGAATCGTTTAGATCATACACTGCAAATTCGCTCATCTTAGTGCACCCGCGTTCAATCGTCTCAGTGCATGTGTACCCTGGAATAGAAAAGGGGCGAGGTTTAATTACAAAAGTGAGAGGGGAGGCATTTGCAATAGGAAGAGATAATTGTGGGAAACTCGAAAGAAACCCCTAGGGGCATTTTTGGAATATTTTGAAAACACCGGCCTCAACGCCGTCGGTTTAAAAAGTACAAATCCTAAACCCCTTCCTTTCCCTTCCCTTCCCTTGCATGAATACATAAGACAGCCACAGAGACCTACTTCTACTCTCATCTTTCTCCCTCTTTTGTCTCCTTCCTTTTCTAGGGTTTTCTCTCCGATCGTCATCGTCATCATCCATGGCCTTGCAAGGACAGGGAATGGACTCTGCTGTCTTGGACGACATCATAAACCGACTCCTCGAAGTCCGAACGGCAAGGCCTGGGAAGCAGGTCCAGCTCTCTGAGTCTGAGATCCGGCAGCTCTGCGTCGCTTCCCGCGACATCTTCCTCCAGCAGCCCAATCTGCTGGAATTGGAGGCGCCGATCAAGATCTGTGGTAGGATTTCAAATTCCTGATCTTTGAAGCTTCGTTTTCTGATTGGGTTTTGAGCTTTTCTGGGTGTAATTGTGGTAAGATTCTGCTAGTGTGGTTCTCGCTGGAAGTCCTAGGAACGTAATCCTCTGTACAAGATGGTTTTGTTATTGGTAATGTGGATTCTCGACTTCCGATTTTTTTGTGTATTTTTCTATCATCCGTTGAAGAGAAAGTACACATTGTGAAGAGGAATAACAAATTATGGAGGGAACCCCTAACGTAAAATTCTATTCAGAGTCGTGAGATGGATGTATTCAGAATTCTTCTAATACTTTTTTTAGCGAAAGGTTTGAGTCTTAAGTTCATTAGCACAGCTTGAAGAACGTTATCCTGCACCAGAATATATGTTGAATATATATAGTTCTGTAAGGATGGTAAAGTATACAGCCCATGTGAACATTGTGTTAGGGTGGTTCTTCTTAGAATCCCAATTGAAGCTTTTGGACCTGTGTTTATCACCCAGGTGATGTCTTAGCTATGCATGGCTAATCTCGTTTACGAAGAATGAAGGAAAGTGACTAACCTACCTATGACAACATTAAGTTTCTTGAATTCTTTAGTGGTGCTCATAATGGTGGTTTCAGTAGGATGAAATTTAAGGCCTTTCTCTCCTTTTTTTTGGCCCTCCCTTGGGTCGAATAAAAGGGGGCTATGGCGATTGTGTAGATTGTTAGCTGGTAGTTACCCAGTGAACATTTGTGTCAGCCATCTCATATATGTGGACCGCGCTTCAGTTTCTGCATGTGAAATCACCTGCCAAGGCCAATGATATCTGCTACATGCCAAAGAAACTTTTTAGATGTCATTTTATGTCATAAGAGAGTATAATTGGCTCTGGCTGGCTAGCTTCTCCACAATACATCAATACTTTTACCAAGTAGGTAAGAATCAGTTTAATGCCTCTTTGGTTCCCAAAATTGCTGCCATATAGTGAACCAATTGCATCACTGTTCACTAGTCTGCCATTGACTAGAAGTACTTGATACACTATGAATCATAACCTGTCTATCATCCACTCCTGCTTATCCATTTCCTGAACTGAACCTCCAATCATTTTACATTACACTTCTCATTACATGAGGCTTGAATGCTCTTGATTATTGATGGTGTTTCCTACCTATCAAAATGCTCTCCTAATTAGCCATAATCTGCTGTTTCCAAATCCATATTGAACGATTGCTTTAGGATGATCTAACTTTCCTTATCTTTTGAAGACTAGCATTCTTCTCTTTTACCTCCACTAAATATTGGGTTATTTCCTTGCTTTTGCCCCTCTTTGGAAATTGTATATATTGGCTAGATAATCTTGCCCTTTTCGTGAGCCAAGTGCTGCTTCAGATGTTTAATCTTCTTCTATTTTCATTTTACCATGGTTGCATTGTGTCTCATGCCTCATCCCACACACTCGTGCTCCATATTTTGATTCAATGTTTTCACTCCCCTTAAGTGCAATTGTCAACCCTGCATTTGCAATGATAATCTCTTTATTTTTTTTTTATAACATTTTAACTGACAACAAGTCAAACATCACTTCAAATCTTGGCAAAGAAGTCACAATTGACAAGCCATTCGCCAATGAAAAATAAGGCCCTAGGTTGTAGCTGATTTCCCTTGACAATTGGCATGCATGTTGATTGCATGAAATGGTCCAAGCATGCAAATCTATCATGCCCTTTTTTGACATTACATTTTCAAGCTTAAGAATCTTTATCCATGCTATTTTTGGTCTTTTCCTTGTCTCTAGCCTTTAGCTCTAAATTCCTCAAGACTCCATTCTTTCAACCAGACCGATTATTGATCTCTTTTAGATGTTTAACTAAACACCTAAGTTTACATTTTGTCATCTTTTAGCTTATGTTTAGCCAAAACACCTTCACTTTTCCTTCTCTTATTACTTGCTGGTGATCCCACTAAGCTCCTTCAGATGCTTTAACTTCTAAGTTCATTTTTACTAAGTTTCATTACTCATGCAACTTGACAATATCTTTTCAGCTATGCTTATCACACAGATGTTGTTTGCTGATAGCACAAGTTTGTGTTCCGTGAGGAATGGACTATTGTGTTGTAAAATTTCCCTTCCATTTTGTATCATACTCATAATCACATAAAATTCCCAAGGTTATATGTAAGCCTCCTTTAATTAGCTTGAATTCTATGCGTAACACTTCTTAACAATCTCTTTCTTGGATTATAAGCCTATGGAAGTAGAAACATTGTCTTTCAAGGCACTTTTTGATCAGCAAGCTTAACTGACTCCTCATTTTTGAGCTCTACCATTATTTAACTTACATTCCATGTAGTTGGTTTTAGTTTAAAATTCTAGAAATCGAATTTGAAGACAATACTTATTTTTGCAGTTTTCGCTTTATATCATCTCTCGTTTGGTGATCAAAATCACATCATTTGTGGTCAATAAACACCACTGAATCTCTTGTAAAAATGGATTTTGTTGACTCATCTGTAACCAATGAAAAGAGATATGACATCAATTTTGCCTCTTTTAGGGACATCAATCGTATTTTGGAACTCACTCGCCTTGCTGCTCATTTGCATTTATTACTCTCTTTATGTAGCTGAATAAATGGAAATATCTAGTTGTCACTCTTTTCTTTCCCATTGTGCACCATATTACTTAGTCTCCTAATTTATTGCAATATCGTAGTCAATGAAACAGAGCAGGAGGTTCTAACCATCTTACTTGTCTCCTAATTTATTGCAATATTGTAGTCAATGAAACAGAGCAGGAGGTTCTAACCATCTTACTTGTCTCCTAATTTATTGCAATATCGTAGTCAATGAAACAGAGCAGGAGGTTCTAACCATCTGGAGGTTCTTTCTCCTTCCCCCATATTTTTTCTTTTCTCTAAATAGGTATATAACCTTAGTAGGTGATGTTAATGGCCAAAATTCAAATTTTATTTTGGATGCATTTATATCATTCCTAAACCTTCTATTGATCACTCTTTCCTGGTCCATGCCTCATAATAGTGTTTACCTAAAACGAGAAGCCTCCTATGTTTTGTACTTTGTGTTCATTTGTGCCCTACATCCCTATTTCTAGCAACTTGAATATGGCTTGTTATCCTTACTACTTATTTGATTGAACATGAAATTATGTTCACAAAGTGGACATTTATTCTATTATTTTCTTAGGTAACACTACACTAGGCATGTAAGATCCAAAATGTTGGCTTTTGTCATTCACAATCAATTTTGATGAGATTTATATTAAAATTATAGTTTATATCTTTACTAGATGTTACCTAACTAACGTATGATCCTACTCTGGACCTCTGGTGTTGCCAAATATTGTAGTCAGTAGACGACATGTACCTTATCCGGTGTCTGGGTTGTGTTGCTCATGGGTTTTGTTGTACAACTTTTTGTAGCTCTAATATAGCTCTTTCTTCCTTTGAGTAGGTGCATTGAGTCATCGACATTTTTTTCTGTAATGTCAGTCTCGTCGGCTCAATTAAACCAGTGTCTTCCATGCTCTTCCAAAGTGTCAAACAATCTGACATAAAAGTTTTAATTTTTAGGATATGTTTTGCCAGTGACAGAATGAATTGAATTCTGACCATTATACAATAAATATAAGTCTAAATCTTAAACACCATATTCCTTTTATTTCCTAATCAGTGGAGTGTGGATTTGATTGTAATAGAATTGAATGGAAAGAAAACTGATGTCAGCAATATAGGGAGAATGTTTGCCTTAAACTGAATAAGGTTAAATAAATAGGAGGTAATGATTGAAAATCTAGGCAATGATGAAAAAATAGGGTTGTGAACTTGTGGAAAATGGAATTTTCTATGGAATTGAATCCCATGGAAATCAAATCCACTTTACTGATCATGCCCTTAAGGAAAAGTTTTGAAAACATGCTACGGATATATTCACAAGGACATATATCAAAATGTAGTTTATTTGGCACAGCTTGAAAGGGCTGGTGAACGAGAACTGGTAGCAATACGGATTAGTTCACACATCTCTATATTCATTATTCAGTATCAACAGATTGGATTCTTTATGCCATAATAGCTCATATGTGCCATTTAAGCTGATGGTGTTATGGATTATTAAAACTATGTTCCCACCCCATCTTATTGGTATTGTTGTCATTTCCTACACGTGTTGGTGATTCTCAACACTTAGTATTGTCATGGTTGATCGTGAAATATGCAGCAAGAGTTTTATGCTAGTTGCCCAATTACCTCTTGCTAAAAATAATGTTACTTCTTTGCTCAAATCTGTGGTTGGTAACCCATCCTTACATTTGTCTCTTCTTCTTGGAGTTAATTGGAATTAGACCCTGGATTTTTCCTTTTATATATTCACCATTATTGTTCTATTTTGTATAATACCTACTATTGCTTACAATATTCTCCATGTTTACCTCTCACGGGAAAATCTACTTATGGTATTTTTGTTTTGGTGGTATTCCAATTTTTGTGAATGATAAAAATGCATGTTTAAAATTGGAAAATGGGTTCTTTTCCTTTTTATTCAACTGTAATATCTGTACCACCATTAGTTCATGGTAATTGAAAGAGAAGGAAAAACCTTATTCATTAGCTATGAGGGTATTTTTATCATTAAGAAAATTTAGAATGCTGTCAAATAAAAACATCCAAACAACTGTTAGTTCTTTTTGATGTTGGGGGGTGATTATGCAAAATATTGCAAATAGGAGGTGAATACTGTGCGAAATAGAAATTGTTATTGGCAAGTATTTAAATCACACAAGCTTAGATACTGATTTACTGGTAACTCTGTTTTTTAAATAATCAAATAGTTGGTGAATATTGTGTGAAATAGAAATTGTTATCAGCAGTTATTTAATCACAAAAGCTTGGAGACTGATTTGCTAGTAACCCTCTGC
>JAYJMB010087908.1:54218-65026 GCA_036873735.1 Pouteria campechiana
AGTCAGGAGTATGGATAGATAGTTGATGTTAGTAAATGGAGTTGATTTTACATATGGGACCTATGGCCCATCAGCATTTAGATTAGTACATGCATTGTTTGCAGAATACATTTTATAGGCATAGTGTATGCAACTTCTTGGGTCAACTATCATCCTCATATGAAGCTTGGGTTTAACAATCACACATATATTAATGACTTGTTGGCCACCAACAACTTAAAATCAACCTAACCAGCCAGCCACAGGATTTATATATGCACCAAATTTCCAATCCAATTAGGAGTGGAAATTGGGGTGGGTTGGCTCAAACCTATGCTTGACCCGACCCTGTTTGGCACCAGGTTGGGATAGGCTTTTTGGTTTTGTGGGGTGGATTGGTTCGAAAAGTTTGACCTTAATTGAAAATCCTGGTCTGGACGAGTTGAGGTGATAAGAAACCAAATTGACCCGACTTGACCCGACCCAGTGTTTTAAAAATCAAACTGTTTGATGAACCGTTTTTATGTTTCGTTCAAGTTTGACCGGTTCAACCGTTGGTTCAAACTGTGTTGACCCATAATGTCAACATGATATAATTATGATGTAATAATTATTTTAATTATTAAAAAATTAAATTAAATATATATAATATTGGGTGTAGGCAAAGAGCCATTGGGATGACTTGTTGACATTTTTATATATCCTATAAGTTATAAGATTAAATAACATAATTATGCAAAACATGAAACTGATGAAAATTAATGACATGATAATTTATCAATGATGAATTTATGATAATGATATTATTATTATCAATGATAATTTATCAACTAGCTCTTTTGCATTTTTTTGTTTTTTATTTCATTTATTTTTTTATAAATGCCTTGGGCCGGACTGTGGTTGGACCGTTTTTTTACTGTCCGACTGTCCAGTCCAAGTGGCCCAAACGGTTTTTAGGAAAATGCAAAAATCGGGTATGAACCGGATCACCCACTTTGCGGTTCACGGTTGGATGGTTGAACCAGGCAGTCTGGTTTGGTTTTCAAAACAATGCCCGACCTGCACTAATAATAAATATATTAAAAAAACTTGAATCTCTCCGACGCATATGCTCTGTCTGGCTAATCAAGAGGCCAAATCCCATCTCCCTGCCATCTGCTCTCAAGTCACGGCCAAGCTACAACAGGCAAGCAAGTAGATTCAGAAATCCAACCATAGGAGAAGAGAAGACTTTGCCTCTTGACTTCTCCATAGCTGACCATCTCAAGCTCTAGCGTTATCTTTAACGGGTCAGAGAATGGAAACCCCATGGTCGAGGAAGAAAGAGGGAAATGGGACTCTGGCCCCACGTCTATGAAGGATTTCAAAGCCATTTGTTGATGGGAATTGCTCACGTGCTTCACTTCTGAAGCAGAGCAAGAGAGTGAGGAATACTTATAGTAGTAGGAAGCCGTCGACTGCTTTGCCTGCCAGTTTGCTTGCTGAGATTGGGCCCGAATACGAACTGTTTATATTTGTTGCTCACGCTTGCAGTCCCATACACGAGCATGGATTGCATTTTGGATCCCGGTGCAACTCGGATTTTGGTTGAGTTCAAAACCGACCACACTTTTTTTGGGTGTTAGATTGGATTTTAAAATTTTTTGGCTCAAGAAGTTAGGTTCCGCTTGGCCAAATTTAAAGATGGAATCTCATCGAATTGAGGAATTTTAATCAGATTTTGTAGATCGAGAATGTAGATAAATATAAATATGTAAATCTATTGTACTTTTATACTTTATATAGTTGCTTATATTCAATTGATTAAAATTTTGCATTTATTTTGATTGTTATGAAATATATTTGTTTGCATTCATCCGTGTAAAAAAGTTAACAAATATTCCAGTTATAAAAACTTTTATATAATAAAAAATAAAATTTAGAAAAAATGTTCGAGTAAGACTAACAATACTAGTGCTTATTAGAACAAGTTTCGCTGCTGTCAATGACCCTATTTTGCTGGCAACTCGTCTGCTGTTGTAGTATATATGTTTAACAATGAATTAATTTAACTTATTATTTATAAGTTATAGTAGTAAATTTATAAGCATAGTATTAATATGAATTTAGCTTAGTCAGGATCACGTTGGATTTAAAAAATGTAGAAGATGTTAAGTTGTCAACCCGTATTGTCAACCAGAATTATTGATCCGAACTTAACCCGAATTCAGCATGATGAAAGATAGGGTTAGGGTTGGGATAAGGCCAAACCGACCTGCCATATATGTAGGGTTGGGACCACTCTAACCCGGTATAAACTGACCAGATTCATTGCACCCCTAAATTCAATGGTCCAATTTCTTACTTTGCTACTCTAAAAGCATGATGCATGTCCAAACATGTGAGGGACTCTTCACTTGATTCAAACAACAAAACAACAACAACAACAACAGAGATATTACTTTTTTTCAGAGGATAAAAAAGATGCTGGGCCAATCACATTTATTTTCCCTTTTTTAATGGGCTATTTCAGTTTCATGAAATGTAATATATTGTTTTGCATTTTTATATAGATCTTTTTTAATACCTTAATTGTTAAAATTTGTTGTGTCAGAGAAATCTTTCTGGAACTTGTTTATCATGTTAAACATATTAACTGTCTGATTCTCTTCTGAAGGATTTGAAGAGAACTGATATTGTTATTCCTTTTGCTTGTTTCTTGATTGTTGTCATTGAAGCATTTTCTCAATGATGTTCGATTGCTTATTGTTTTTCAGGTGACATTCATGGACAATACAGTGATCTTTTAAGGCTTTTTGAATATGGAGGTTTGCCACCCCAGGCTAATTATTTATTCCTAGGTGATTATGTGGATAGGGGCAAGCAGAGCTTAGAAACCATATGCCTTCTTCTAGCCTATAAAATCAAATACCCGGAGAACTTCTTTCTTCTGCGAGGAAATCATGAATGTGCATCAATAAATCGAATATATGGATTTTATGACGAGTGCAAGCGGCGTTTTAATGTTAGACTGTGGAAAGTCTTCACAGATTGCTTTAATTGCCTTCCAGTGGCTGCTCTCATAGATGACAAAATATTATGCATGCATGGTGGCCTTTCACCAGATTTGAACAACTTGGATCAAATTAAAAATATAACTCGTCCAACTGATGTCCCGGATACTGGTCTGCTCTGCGATTTACTTTGGTCAGATCCTGGTAGAGATGTTCAAGGTTGGGGTATGAATGACAGAGGAGTTTCATACACCTTTGGTGCTGATAAAGTTTCTGAATTTTTGCAGAAGCATGATTTAGATCTGGTCTGCCGTGCCCATCAGGTTACTAACTGCGAGACCGTATACTTTATGAGATATGAATCATGGTTTCATATTGAGTCATTGCAGTTATTTGCAGGTTGTTGAAGATGGCTATGAGTTCTTTGCTGATAGACAACTTGTAACAATATTCTCAGCTCCCAACTATTGTGGAGAATTCGACAATGCTGGTGCCATGATGAGTGTTGATGAAAGCTTAATGTGCTCTTTCCAAATTCTTAAGCCCGCAGAGAAAAAACCCAAATTTATGATGTCAACAAAAATAGGATGACAGGAAAGCATGGATTACTTTTATTATCAAGGTTAGTTCCACAATTTTATACTTGTATGGTGATTGTTCTGCAACAGTTCTACTAGCTAAGGTTGGTAATGTGAATGACTGGGGCTTCTATGACTCTTACCTTTCTTTGTGTTGGGTTGGGGCTCTGCCTAGAAACTCATTGGGTTGAGCTGGGCTGAACTTTGCCCTAATTATTAATTGGGTTATGTTTATGCATATAGTGACATCCTAAATATAAATTTAGTTACGTTTGAATTGATGATATAATTGTAAACCTGAATCTCAGGTCAATAAAATAGTAAGTTTTCTTATATATCACCCAATTACAAAATGAAAAAAAGTTGTGGGTGTCACAAGAGGCTTGGTTTGACGTTAATCTTTCAGCAGAAGCTTCAGGAAGGAAAGATGGGAGAACAGAAAAAAAAAAAAAAAAAATGGAGGCAAGGGGGTTAGGTGTGCAAAAGGGTATAATTGCCTTAGTTTGAGCTGAGACATGCTCCTTTTCCCTATTTGAGCTGGGATAGGCTCTTTGGACACAAGTTCTTTTGCACTAAAATTATTCAAAAACTTCACTGCTAAGATACTTATACAACTTATTACAACAAGATTCAAGAAAGATAACTGATAACCTTCTAACTGATTACAACATGGTGCAAGAAAGAAAACTAACTGCGATCCCACTAACTATCAAAACAGAACTAAGTAGCTGAATTCATTTACATTGCTGTTATATTGCTGAATTGGCATCCATCTAGGTTTCCATTTACTGACTTGGATGTCCCTATGATTGCCATGGTAATCTGATCTATCCAATCATGCCTTAGCCTTAGCTTGTTGCCTAACATTAGATCAACCATAGCTAATTTAACTTCAGTTTATGCTAGTTTCTAATTATTAATTTTTGTTTCTTTTGATTTGTTTATAAATATTTATATGCATATTAGTATATCAGGTCACTTTGTTGTGAACCAAGGCTATGAAAGAAATGCATTCTAAAAGAGTGACTTGATTTCTCATCTCTTCACCTCTTCATGACCCAACATACTTCTTTCCTGCTATGTTAGTTGGTTTTGATGTAGAGTTGTGTTTGGTTCAATGACTGAGATCTAATAGAGAGATTTAGATATATTCATGGGGTAACAAATTTATATATAAATTTTTCCTATAAAATGGTTTTTGGGTTGGGTTGCCCCACCTGGAATCTAACTCAACCAACTTTATCTTTCCCATCAAATTCAGAAATAAATATTCAAATGCTGACCTGGTTTGTGGCTTGACCTTTCACAAAACATGTGATCTAATAATCATGATATCAGTGATGTCGGCTGAAGTTTACACCGTTAGCCATGACACTGAAAATGCTTCTTGATATGAAATTTGTCTGAATTTTACTCAATTTGTGGCGGGGGGAATATTTTTGCAATACATTAGGATAACCCCTTGATATCATGTCATATCACAATTTAGTGGGAATTCTCTTGTATATTTACATTTCTGCTATCTTTTGGTTGAAAATCTAACAAACTGTATACCCGTTGTATTTTGTATGAATTAATTCTTGAGAGGATTGCTAATCATTCTGGAACATAACGCCTATGTGCTACAAATCTAGTTTAATAAAAAATGATGGATGAATTGTCAGATGAAAAAGATTGACAAAAATAGTATGATGTTGTTATTTTAAATCTTTATAGGATTAGTTCCTCATTGAATTTCTGCAATTTTAGATTTCACTTGGACTGGAATGAAGATTTTTTGGTAATGACAATGATGAGGAAAAAACAGTGAAGTATTTTTGATGTTAATGATTTGTAAGTTTCTTGTTGTTGGGTGTTATTTGTGTTTTCTTCTAATGTCACTTGATTTGCCAATGATATGAACTCCTCTATGCATAAATATACTCTAATCAGTCATCACATAGTTTAAATCCTACTGATATTATAGCTGGTTAAGCCCTATGGATATTATAGCTGGTCAATGTATTGTATGTCCAAGTTTATTGTGAATGGTGTTGTGAAGCATATTGGGGATGCTACTTCATGTTTGGGCAAGTAAAAATTGGTCTCGTTCCAATGGAAAAAATAATTAGTCGACTAAGATTATAACAACAGTGCAATTCAACTGTATCCAAATACAGCCCAGTCACAGTAGGAGCTGAGAGTGCTAGGATGACTGCCTAAGAAGTGTTTTGTCTATTCTATTGTCAAACTCCTGGTTGCACTGCCAACTGTTCCTTCCTTTTTCAAGGACTAGTTATGTTATTTGGGCATTTAAGAACCGACATCTTTTCTCAAGGGTTCGCGGAACTCACAGGCTGTTTCCAAATGAACAGATTTCTTGGGGCTGTACCTTGACTCTCTGGCACAAGGTTTCTGAGACCACAGTGACTTTGTCCTCTTTTAATCTATTGTTGCTTAACAGCTAAAGGAAAACATGTAACAATTTATTTAGTGCCACATTTTAAGTGGTTGGTAATGTTAACAATGGTTCATTAAGTGTGCTGCACGTGGATTAACCATCCCTGCAAGTGCAGCCCTGAAGTCCCAGTTGCCTGGATCATGCTAATCATCATATCGTACAGCCAATTCTCATCCTAGTCTTTCTATGCCAGGATCTCTTCTGCTGCTTAGACTTGAGAAATGGTCATTCTAAATGGTTTGCATCTTTAGAATTAGATCATCCAACCCCAGGGGAAAATGCCTGGCCATAGCTTGGCCTATTTCCTGTATGTATGGCTACTCTCTTTTACATGATTTGGGATTATATTCATGTAAAATATTGATTGTTTTATACTTGCACACGATCTAAGGTTTCAGCATTAATCTTTGGACAATGTGATAGATGATTTTATTAGTATGTACATTGTATCCCTTTATATGAGAACCTACCAGTACATTTGGCATCCCATGCCAATGATGATTTGGAATTTTTTATTATGTAGCTCCCTGTTGATCAGTTCATTTATCATGATCATCTCATCTAAGCCTTCTTGTGTCTAATTGTGATCAGCTGCATCATGAATTGACTACATAGAAAATTTTGCATCGATGCATGTTCTTAACCATCTAACTGTTCGCATATGGTGGATGGTGGGCAAAATCAGTGTGTAGCTTCGAGCATTCAAATCAGTTAACTTCATTTGGTTGTTATTATGACATAGCTGAAATATCTAAACTTGGAACAGTCCTTTTTATGTGAATTCTTTAACTGTCTTGACTTGTTTCTTCTGTTGCGATAACCCTTTGTAGCCCAGAAGACTTAGAAGAAGTCAGAAGCTTCATATAAGAATGCAATCGTGTTGGCGATCATCCATGTTGGCAGGAGAATCGTTCTGTGAGTTGGAGTTCCTTGGAAAAGGCAGTCCAGAAGCAATGTTGATTTTTACAGCAAATTGCTGGATTTTTATCTTGCTGTGTTAAACTAAGGGGTGTGCTCTTGTACATACATTGGATCTCTAACTCACTGCTGCTGGTAGTTTGTATACGCTGGAAAACGGTCCTCGTTCATGGCCTTAAACATTTCTGTTCATGGTATGTCGGAATGTACTGCCATAATTACCAGCGGAAGCAGCTATTGGGATGCAGAAGTGCCTCGGGAATATCTATCAATCTGCTGTTGTTTTGGGGTGCAACTACTTTGTGACTGCCTTGTCTTGAAATTGGAATACCTCCATTATTCCAGGGGGTGATGCTCAGAAAGGTAATTTGGGGAGAGTCAATTTCTGTTGAGCTGTTTTTTCTTGTTCTTATTCTTATTCTTTTCTTTTTCAATTTCCATACATGTGCAACCATCGGACGTTTGACATGGCCCACATGTACAGTTTGAAGTTTAAGATAACGAACCACAGCCACTGACCTTTCCAACACTCTACGAAGATGAGGATTTGAATGGCTGCCATTGTGATGCTGCTTCAAACGCTATATGGTTTCTTTGTATGATGGTGCTTATGGTTGTGGATGGTTGCGCTCAAAAATTTGCCATGTATGCCTTCATGTACAGCTTAGGTGATTGGTTCCATCACGCGCGGTGGTTACAGACATGTCATGAGATGGATCTACGGGATGAACTAGCGATGAAATATCCATGTTCCTTTGTGGTTTGGGAATGGCAGCGAACCTTATGACCATGTGGGTTCATAAACATTAGCCAAATATTCAAATTTCGTAGATGTGGGCCTTTAGGAGTGGAAGGGCGGTGGATCCCTTTTGAAAAAAATAAATAAATATAGCATGATTTTAAAAAATCTAAATCATAAACATTAATTTAAATATGTATATCTTTTGTTATAATATAATATTATTTCAATATATCTTTTATTCTACTAATAAGCTTAAAATAGAAAAATTCAACTATTTAACTGAACTGGGCCAGGTTAAACGGGTTGGCTGTTTCGGTCTGGTTCTGATAAAACTGGTTGATGCATGCTATAGGGATGTTTAGGTTTTCCACAGCCTGTTAGGAAGATCTGTTAACAAAATGGCTTTTAATGTCAACCTGCCTTTAACTTGGATATAGATCTTTACTTGCAACTGGTTAATTGCTAGTTCTCAACGACGTCTGCTAAATCCACCCTCTTCATCTATCTATGAAACCGTTGTGAGTGCTAAACAAAGAAATAATGCACTCCCCTCTACTAATTCCAACCTCTCCAGCTCTTGAAATGGGTGCGAGCACCCACAGAGACGTCTGCTCTCGAGAACATCTAATCCCTTCCAAGCTTAATGCCCTCTACATCGATGCGTGAAACAGATTTTAGAAAATGATTAAAAAGAAAGATGTCATCCGACCTGCCGGATTCGAACCAGCGACCTAAGGATTCCCGAAAGGCACATACCCACTACAGTCCTCCGCTCTACCAACTGAGCTAAGGTCGGATTAGTTGTTGTGGTTATTATTAAGAACTACATAATGCGAAAAACTAATTTTGACCCGCTTACTACAAATTTTCAGTATCTTTTTTAACATCCTACATTTTAAAGGTTAGAATATTGATGGAATGGAATTAAAATAGATATTCTATAGGATAGTGAAAACCGTAAACATTCTAATTATCATGCAAGGAAATAGCTTCTTCACTTGTGGCATTCATGTAGTTTCAACTCAGATTTGAGAACACACATTGCAAAGAAGAAATGGAGACTAATCTAGTGAATTAATTAAATTTTGTTGTTTTTGATGCCTGTAATCCTTTTGGTTGGATGTGACTTTTATTTGTATAAGTAAAACATATGTTTAAGAAAATTTGACAATTTAGACATTAATCAATTATAGTCTAAGATGATAAAATAAGCATATTTTTTAAATTTTTATGAAAGTATAAATTAAAATAATCTCAAATTTAGTAATTAATCAAATAAATGGCTAATAAAGATTTGGATATAATGCAGCTTGCTAATATCTTATATTTTGGATGATATCAAATAAATCATTTATAGTCATTTTTTTCTTAGATGATTTTGGTTAAGTGACGAATACATTGGATGACCTTTCGTTTCGGGACAAAATAGTTTACCTCCTTCATAATACAATCCATCTAAGATTATAGTAAGAGATGTGACAGACATTGGAGATCAAATGGGAATATCCACCAATTCATTCCCAGTTTCATAAATTGGACAATCATATCCTTTTTGGTCTCCCTTCTGTTGGAAAAAACTCAAACGTTAGAAATTTAGAAAAAGTAAATAAATAATAATAAAAAATTTATAGTTCAAGACTTGACATCAATTATCAATTTCCCAAGACAGATTTGCTACCCTCTCTATGTGCAAACTAAGATATAAGTACAGGCTGTATTCATGATACAATGGATTATGAATTAAAATCAGCACTAAGATTTGCACTTCTAAGTATTGAACAAATCCCCAAATAGAAAATTTCTTGTAATGCCAAAAACCTATGTAGATAGAGATGAAAATAGTAAGACAATCTTGACTTTTCACTGTATTAAGTAGAAGAAGATTTTGATTACCTTAGCATAGATCTTTATTGCAATTAAATAGGTTCTGTAGCGTCTTGATGTCTCTTCACAGAAGACAATAAGACACCTTTTCAGAACTTTGAACACGTCTTAATTTTAGAGATGCAACCCTTCACTTAAATAGATAAAGTAAAGCAGTTTATTTTGTCAGTTTTCAGATGGTCTAATTAACTGACTATAATTTTTAAAATATATTAATTAATATTAATATATCCTAACCTCCTAGCTCCTTGTGACGATGCGCATGTGTGAAGTGCAAAGTCTTCCAATACAGACGCGCAAGTAGCCCTTGCGTTCGCATTGCATGCATGCGGATGGTGCGTTGCACCATCCTTATGAAGATTCGAACCTAGGCATTCTATAGCAAAACCTTCCTAAGTCACCGTTATGCTATATAATAATTTTTAAAATCCTTTTAATAAAAAATAATAATAATTTATTTTTGAAATTTCTTTAACTCCTTCCCAACAAATTTAATAGAAATAATAGGATTCCTTTTGGCTATAGCACCAGGAGTTGAGATAAATCCGATTACAAGGTGCTACTCTACCCTCATGTTTCTAGTTTAATGCATCTATAATCTCCACGTAAACTTGTATGGAAGAATCTAAAAAAGAAGGTAATGAATGATTCTTGGTGTAGGACCATTCTCTCGAGCTTAATTCACTGTGTGACATTGGAAGTCACTAACAACACCATGTGCAGAACAGTGAAGAAATAAATGTTTGTAGATGGTATCAATGTCGCGGTCTGTCTATCCTCCGATCCTCCTACTACCATCACTTATCAATGCGATTTTGAATTTATTTTATTTTAATTCTCTCTGTCATGATGGCCATGAAAGTGATACAAATAGAGGCACCAAATAGAAGGATACAATAAAAATTTAGCTGAAATATTGCTTCTACAGAATGCCTTTTATCAAACAAAGAAAGCCTTTATATAGGTAATTACACAATGGATCAGAGCAAGAAAATAAGCATTTTCAACTACAACTAATTTCTTAATACTAGGACGAATTTGACCAAGACAAAATAAATAAAATAATGCATAAAAGAAAAAGTCCAATACCAAAACTAATTTATTCAACAATCCCTCCCTTAAACTGAGAGTTATTGGACTTTAGTTTAATTATGTACTCTTCAAACAGAATTTTCAAAACTACTGTCACGCCCCTGGCCTCCCACTGAGGTATTGTCCGCTTTGGGCCGCAGCCCGCACGGTTTTGTCCTCTGGGACTATCCCCACACGGGGCC
>JAYJMB010087909.1:0-20398 GCA_036873735.1 Pouteria campechiana
CATTCTCATCAAATGCGGAAAAGGAAAGAGGCAATGACAGAGCCATGGTGTCATTTTCGAAGGCAAAGGGGGCCAGCATCCAAAAATTCTAACGCCGCGATGCCAATCGGCGGTCAAAGTCGGTCACTCAACTTTTTAAAGTTGGTTTTGCCTCATTTGTTTCATTTTATTCTTTTCCTCTTCCTTTTCATGCCCAAATCCTTTGACCTAGCCCCTTCTATGCCTATTTTTCTTGTGATTTTGACTAGAAAACCATCTTGCCTAGATGGATAATCACTTGATCTTGCATTTAGATCAAGTTTTAGTCATTTAGATGATGAAAAAAGGTCAAAATCCAGTTTTCAGCAATTGGAGGAAGCTATTGGGGGCTTGGAGCTTGAAATTCTGTTCATGGGAGGAAGTCATGCTTGGATTTCTTAGTAAGTTGCTTTTCCTCAATCGAATTTACAATTTCTTCTAAGCTAAGGTTTTGTGAATAGTGGAATTTGGGAAAATTTCATGCTTTATGTGATATTGCAATGGGAGAAATGATTAATGAGTTAATTATTGTGGTTTTGGAATGATTTTGGTATGAGAAATCCAGTTATAACGCGATTCATGAAACGTACGAAAACCTAATGAACCGTAAGAAAGGGAATTTCATGTACAGGGTTTTTAACCAATAAATTGATAAAGTTAATGACCAAATTAGCTTATTTTTATGATTAATTACTTATATTCATGTTGTATGATGGGGATATCTTGCTAGAAATGGAATCCTCTTGGAACTCTTTGTTAAATGGTATGATTTAAATGATACACTTGAAAGTTTTCGATGTAATGCTCTAATGAAAAAGAACTATGTATGAAGGGCTTGAGTATAACCCTAAAACCTGAATAAGACGGGATGACAAATTAGTTTAATTGAGGTATAATAAATTGTTAATGTAATGGCTTTGAAGCTAAGGGTGTTGAAAATGAATTATATTATAGTAGGAATGCAATTAAAGCTGTTATATCAATGTGGCAATTAATAGTTAAGTTATTCGCAATACATGTATGATAAAATGCTAGATCAATTGAATTATACCTATGTAAGGCTATCTGAGTATGGGAGAGAAGTTGTGGAATTCAAGGAGTTGTGGAAATGGAAGGCTAGTGCAAGTATTCTCCCTGGAGGTAAGTGGGTTTTTTCTCAATTAAATGTATGAATGTATGAGGATAGTAGTTATCCTGTTATTTATATGTGGGCATGTATGACTAGATGGGGATATGGGATATCCCAAAAATCCGTGTTGTGATGTATGAATGGTTAAACATAGTTGTACTTCATAATCATTCTTGTAATTTCAGATATACAAATATATGGATGTCTAGATAAAATGGATAGAGAATATCCAATGATAGTGATGTTTAAATGTCATATTACGTGAATGTGTTTAGGAATGGAATGGGAAACATTCCATATGTATACATGTATAATATTGGTATGATATGCTTTGCATGAATATACGATGAGATGTCACTATGGTATCGCTATGATAAGTTATCTTTTATGCCTGTACGACATAAATTTGGTATAATGTGCATAAATGACACAAGTACGATATGGTGAGCCTTAATGGCTCACCTACGATGTAATATGCTTGACGGAAATAGGTTGTTGTATTAAATTTATGAGAATGTGAGCCTCATGGGTATTTGTTCATAGCATGATTATAAGGTTGTGTAATTATTCATATTCTAATTTCAAATATGTTATTTCTATTTGATTATTGTTAACTAATGTACCTACTTACTAAGTTTGTTTGGAACTCATGCCTTCTTATTCTTATTTTTTTAGTTGGCAGGTTAAGTAAAAAATCTCAATTGTAAGTTAGGACTAGTGAGCGAGGGTCGAAGATGCCATTTGATAGTATAATGAAATAAGATTATAATTTCATTATGGAATTGTGTAATTGTATTTAAGATTTTAATTAATATATAATAAAATATATTGGCATATCATAATAATAAATAAGTGTAATATGTGGATGGATCTATAGGATTTTGTCATATATATTGCCATTATGATTCATTTCGATCGAACAACTATAGGTGTTGTAGGCAATGGTAAGTATGTGAATTATAATTTATGTTAGTATTTTATAGCTATTTCAATTATAGTTTTTTATATAATAAATGAATACACAGGTGTTGGATAGCTTAAAATCACGTTCCCTTAGTTTATATCAGGAGCGATTCAGATCACACCGGGAGTAAGTCAAGGCAAGTAATCAACTACCCAATGTGTTGAATAGTTAGCGATGGGCTACATTTAATTAGTATTTTAATGAACCACCTAAACAATTTTTGGTTGGATCATTCAAATTAAAAATATAATTAATGTATCTAAAAATATCTTACTTAAATTCCAATGGAGCCAAAGCCCCACCATACCATCATGACTCTACCATGCTAAGAGGTGCTCTACCACGCTACCATGGCTCCACCACATCAAGAGGTGCTCCACCATGCCACTATGGCTTTACCACGCTAGGAGGTGCTCTATCACATCATCATAGTTCCACGATGCCAAAAGGTGCTCTACCACACCACCATGGCTCCATCATACCAAGAAGTGCTTTATTACACCACCATTGCTCCACCATGCCAAGAGGTGCTCTACCATACTACCGTGACTCTACCATGCCAAAAGGTGCTCTACCATGCCAAGAGGTGCTCTACCACACCACAATGGTTCCACCACGCTAGGAGGTGCTCTATCACACTACCATAGCTCTACCATGCCAAGTGGTACTCTACCACGCAAAGAGATACTCTACCATACCACTATAGATTTACTATGTCAAGAGGTACTCTACTATGCCACCATGGCTTTACCATACCACTATGACTCTACCATACCAAGAGGTGTTCTACCACACTACCATGGCTCCACCAAATCAGGAGGTGCCTTACCATGCCACAATGGCTCTACTATGCCAAGAGGTGCTCTACCACTCCACCATGGCTCTACCACGCCAAGAGATACTCCACCACACCCCATGGCTCTATTATGCCAAGAGGTGCTCTACCACGCCACTATAGATTCACCACGCTAAGAGGTGCTCTACCACGCCCCCATGACTCTGCTATGTCAGGAGGTGCTCCACCACTCTACTATAGCTCTATCATGCTAAGAGGTGCTCTACCATGCCACCATAGCTCCGTCATGCTAGGAGGTGCTCTACCATGCCACAATGGTTCTACCACACCAAGAGATGCTCTACCATGCCACAACAGCTCTACCATGTGGCTCCACCATGCTACCATGGCTCCACCATGCCAGGAAATTCTCTACCATACCACCATAACTTTACCATGCAAAGAGATGCTCTACCACACCACAATGGATCAATCATGTCAAGGGGTGCTCTACCACACCACCATGGCTCTATAATGCTAGTTATACTCTGCAATGCTAAGCTGCATTATGCTAGTTGTGTTTTACAACGCTAGGCTCCGTCATGCCACTAAGGCTCCACTACACTAGTTGTGCTCTACAACGTTAGGCTCCGCTACACCACTAAGGCTCCACCATGCCAACTTATTCTACAATGTCAGGCTCCGTCATGCCATTTGCATTCCAATGACTATAAAAGGTCCAAATTTAGAGAAGAAAGGGAGATCTTCTTTTGAGAGAGGGAAGGGGTGCTGCTTTTGCTAAAGTTTATCTTCTTCAAGGCTAGACTCTTCCAGAACGTTCTTAGGAGACAGACTTTGCTCAAGCATTTTCATTTTTTGAATATAGACTCTCTTCTTCTTCCTCCTTGAAGTTTCTTCTGTTTCTACAATAGTGAAAGAACTTGGATTTTATTTTATTTCATCTTGAGACAAGTGTCTCACTGTTCTAAGACATCATGGTCATCTGATCTAGCCTTGAAGAAAACTCCACCATAGTGCATAACAATTTCTTCTACTTATGATGTGGTGGGTTTACTACTCCAAGAAAGGCAATCATCAGAATTTTATGGTCTCTTGAATGAGAAGTATTTGACCATCATAAAATTCATCTCTTTGGATTTCATACTTCTACAAATATTAATAAAAATAAGAAAAATAAACTCCATTGAAGGGGTTTTATTCCAAATATTGAATAAGAGGAGCTTTCATTAATGGTGGACTTTTTTGACTTGAGTAAAAATGGGGAAGATGGTCACTTTTGGTGAACTCTATAGATTTACTATTCTCTTAATCATAAGACCAAATTGCTCATTAATAGAGTTGAAACCTGAGTGGGCCCCATGTGAAAGTGAAGCCCATGGATCATGGAGATGATGACATGGGCCCTACCTGTCATTTTATATTGTCTAAATAAAAACTTAGGGATAACCACTAGTGGCAACTGTGATTAGGCTTAATTTTAGCTAATTAAATTAATCCACACCGTACAAGTTATTAAAAACTTTCAATCTATACAAATCTATCATTTGCAACCTAGATCTATAATCTTTTAAAATACCACTCACCAACTTATCTAAAAGCCTAAGTTTATGATTGAGTCACGACTCACCGAGTCAAATCTTAGCGAAAACTACTCACCAAATTATTCAAAACCTAAGTCTAGGACTGAGTCACTGAGTCATGACTCACCGAGTCAAACCTTAGTAAAAACTACTCACCAAATTATTCAAAAACCTAAGTCTAGGACTGAGTCACTGAGTCATGACTCACCAAGTCAAACCTTAGCGAACACTACTCACCAAATCATTCAAAAGCGGACTGAGTCACTAAGTTACGACTCACGAGTCACTGAGTCATGACTCATCGAGTCATTGAGTCATGATTTACCGAGTCAAACCTTAGCAGATACCATTTATCAAATCAGCCAGATCCAGTCAACCTGGCCCATTATTCCTAAGCTTCTCATGGATAATGAGAGAGCTAAGCTAAAAAAATAAGTAATCCTGGTCCCACTCTTCCTAAGCTTCTTATGAATAATTGAGAGAATCAAGATAAATTCAGTCAACCTGACATATTCTTCCTAAGCTTCTCATGAAAAATTAAAAAAGTTGAGATAAATCTAGTCGACCTGGCCCACTCTTTTTAAGTTTCTCATAGGCAATGTGAGAAAGCTGCATCAAACCTAAGTCACATATTTTCTTCTGGTCTCTTTCAGGTTTAAACACAATAGAGATCACTTGGTCTTAAGTCCTTTCGGGATATACCAATTGGGTTATAAATCACTTACTGTCTCTATAGTTTCTTATAGTCTAAATAATAGAAATCACCCTATCTTGATTCCATTCGAGATAAATCAATTAGATCAAAACACTTATTGTTTAGATTGACCCACCATCTAGTAACCCAATCTAGAGCCGTGATATCCTATCCGCCTACTGGCTTGAGACGATCTCCTAAATTTCAAACCATCGCAATGTGCTTGGCAACCCCACAGACAACACACATTTATTTTAAGAGAGTGTGTTTTATTTTTGAATCCCTAAGATGCATTGTACTTTTTTTCTTTAATCAAAGATTTTCTCCCATTATGAAGATGTAATTAGGACTACTTGTGATTTGGGATGTGAATATGCAATTTTCTGATATACATAACAAGTGTATTCAATTGAGGGCAATCATCAATAAAAAAAAAAAAGAATTGTTTGATTTATTCTAAAATGACAAATCTTCGTACGGTTCTAGTTTTGTTTGTTTTACTTCCTCTTTTTGTACACCCTTCAGTTGTTCAAATTATATAATGTTTAAATAAAAAATTATAAATATCTTGTTTCTATATAGCTCTTACCCACTTAATTTTTATTTATTAGTATATAAGTAACATCCCTTTTTTAATGGACCAAAGGAAGCATTATTTCCAAAGGACTGTTGAAAATGCAAGGACCATTTGCATGATTCCATGTTTTGACCGCTCAGATCACCCCAACCATGACCGATTGGAGTTTTTCTCTGCTGCCAGATGAGTTGGTGGCAATATACACAATGGGACCCATCTGAATCAGTGGTTGGATGGTCCATCAGCCGCTGCCCGGTTGGTACCTCGTGACCGCAAATGAATGGTGAACTGACCTAAGCTGAATGCATCCAATCCAATCCCCGCTATGATCTCCGCCGCTCAAATATCCCATAGATAATTAGCTGTTTGTCATTAGTTAGGACACACCCATCATTTTTCTAGTCAACATCTTATCATCACATAGCATCGTATCCGTGAAAATTGGTGGGTCACACCATGGTTAATTACCTGTTGCAATGTGAAACAGGCCAATCCATACACTTGTTGACTTTGATATTATGACCCAATAAATTTTTTAAAAAAAAATTACCACCATTTTCTTATTTAGCGATCATCTTGTGCTGACCCGTCATTTCCATGGGTGGAATGATTTACCAGACCGACACATCAGTTGCCAGAAATGTTTGTATCTTTGACATGATAATGCCCTTTCCAACCTCTTTTATATGGCTGGGCATGGGTTAGGCGCACCTAGATCGGGTAGATGACGCAAAAAAAGGCGTTAGTCACATCTTCGTGCCAATAATGCATTTTTCAGCCTACATTGAGAAAAGGAAATGATTTGAAAGCCTGTCTCTTCCACGTCATAGTAGAGAATCCTTCCACATGGGAATACAGAACTATTGATCAGAACGGCTCATCTGCCTATCGATGGCTCATAATTGAAAATTCATCACTGTTCTGAAATTCGTAGCCATCGTCACTAGTTTGTTTTCCGCCTTGAATCGGTGCCAAATTTTGAGGTTTTGAGTCTTGGGTGTTTTTGTTCCAACTTGTCTTTGTTTTAAGGTAAAAAGGTGTGCAAAATTCCTCCGCATATAAAAGATGAGCCAAATCAAACTCTCATAATTATTTTTATTGGATATTACATTTAATAATACCTTTTATACGTTATTATCTATATTTTTTTCCAAAAAGAACATTCATTTTATCTTTATTTATTTTATGCCTTTCATTAACCATAAGGTTGTCGACATCATCACTTTTGCTTTTGTTGCAATGTATTTTTCTTTTATACCTTCTTTTACATGTCTTTTATTTCAAACCAAACGTACCCCTCAATGTAAAAGAGTACAACAAAAGCTCATGTAAAAAAGGTTCAAAAATCACTTGTTACTAGTACTTTTTTATTTAATGTAGCATTTAACTATTTATAATAACACAATTTTTTACATTATTATTTATATTTATATTTTATTACTTTATTATTAATATTACTCTCTTTATTAGTAATATCATAATTTCCACTTTTATATGTCTTTTAGGTACATTCCTCTCTTTCTTTCTTTTTAATCTCTTCTACATTAAAGCAAACACACCCTTGGCCAATCAAACGTCTAGATTCTCAGCGTGGAACATTAAATACACGGCTAGGATCGACTTGCACGCCAAAACTGCTGCTGAGGATAAGTAGAAAAGCCACCCTGTCATGTCATTTGCAGTTGAAGGGTGGATGCAACTGATCTTTCATGGAAAGGACATTGGCTAACATTCTAGCCTGTTTTGGGCAAAGCGTGCTGTGGGCGCACAACTGGGCCGATGCTTTCATTCCAATAGTTGAAAATCTTCCGAATCTCAGACACAATCAAACACAATTATCAGCTGAGACTAGGCTTATGCATCAGCATCATGTAACTAACAAGCTCTTAATCTTGGATGCTTTGGAGTCCCATCCAAATTACCATCAACCTAATTCTTATAGCTCTTAATTTGATTTCAGTGCTCAATCTGGAAGTGGCCCACTCAACTTTTAAAACGGTGCAGTGACCCGGCAATAGAAAAATGATAATGGGATTTAAGATTCTAAAAGCTTAATGTTGGCGCCCTGTGTGGGAAAAAAAAAGTTCGTATGCTTGGAGCATGAAATCAAAAATAAAAAATAAAAAATTGTAGATATATGGCAGTAGATGCTCTAGATTACCCACATAAGATGCATTGCTGCATCACTTGCTGAAGTGCATCAGATTAATCTCCTTCTATTTTTTTACTTTAAAGCTTGAAAATGAGGGCTTTTTGCAAAATGGACCCTCAATGATATTTGTAAAACAAACTAGTTAACTATCAATTTTGCAATTTAGCCCAATTCAATTTTGAAGTTGTGCAATCTAATCCAGTGGACTAAACACCATTAGTGTAGCCTGTTTGATATTTTTAAAAAGACCAAAATATCACTAAGAAATTTTGCAAAATGGACCCTCTTAAGTTTGGTATTTGCAAAACAAACCCCATTAACTATCGATTTTGCACTTTAGCCCAATTAAGTTTCAGCATTGTGCAACTTAACCTAGTACATAAAATATTACAAAAAATTTATTAATATTTTAAAATAATCTAAAACTTGCATGTTAAAAAATAATAATAATTCTTACACTATTATTCTTTAAATATTTTATATTTTATTTTATATAGGGTGTATTCTTATTGAATAAGAGGAATGATTATTTTAAAAACTTATAATGGGATTATAAATATTATTTATTAAAAATGTATAAAAATGAATATTTTATTTATTACTTTTCAATAAACTTGGGTTAGATACCATCTTGCATCCCTGTTAATTACCTCAACTTAAGATAGTTTGATTTTAATTTTCGAATACATTGTTAAATTAATATTTTTGCTTTGATGTTACTACCAACTTAAATATTAAAATAACATTATTTATCATTCCTTTTCTGTTTATATATTTTTTGATAAATAATATCTATAATCCTATTATTATTTTTAAAGTATTTGTTCCTCCTATTCAACAATAATACACCCCATATAAAATAAAATTAAACATGAAATATTTTTTAAAAAATAATAGAACAATTATTATTATTTTTCAACATGTATGTGGCAAACCAGTTGCCCAATAGTCAAGTTTTTTATCTTTTTGAAATATTAAATAAAATTTTTTACAACATTTTGTGTACTGAGTTAAATTAAATCACGTTAAAACTTAACTGGGCTATATTACACAATGTTTAAACTTACTTGGGCTAAATTATAAAATTGATGGTAAATTGGATTTTTTTTGTAAATACCAAACTTAAGAGGGTTATTTTGCAAAATCTCTTAGTGGCATTTTGGTTATTTTCAAAATATTAATATGCTACACTAATTGCATTTAGTCCACTGAGTTAAATTATATAACTTTGAAACTTAACTAGGCTAAATTACTAAATCAATAGTTAATTAGTTTATTTTACAAATATCAAACTTAAGAGTCTATTTTGCAAAAAAAAACCCTCAAATAATGCTAAAAATTTTAAGCAATATACACAAAAGTTATAGTTAGCCCTACAATGAAAAACAAATGCTAAAAGCTCTATTCTCATCTATGTAGCCCAACAAATATTGTTACTTAAAGCATTGCTTCATTAAAAAAATATTTAAAATTTTGAAGAAAATATTTTTTTCTTTAGTATGATATACATACATACATACACACATACACATATAATAGTCAATTTTCTATATACATGGCTAAATCTTTTCCTGAAATTTTTTTCATTTTTCATAAGGTGTGATGTTTTTATTAGATCCAAGTCAGTCACTTTATTTGTAATAATTTCTTTAGTTATATAACAAATTATCTCAATTGCAAACCTATTCAAGCCGTAACATTTAAAAAAGTATTTTTAAACAATCTTATGACTTTAAATTTATTATATGCTACTCACTAATCATATCAGTTCAAGTTAAAATGTGCAGAGCTGTCTTCTTGGTCACAAGCAGGCAGAGACCATGCTCCGGACACCCAATTAATAGCCAGACCATCCACGTGCTTTGTCACGCATTGCTTTCTATCGCAGCACGTGCAGTACATCCAAACATCAATCAGAGGACCCTGATACCCTCCCTCTGATTGATATCAGGGTATCAGGGGACCCTGATACCCTGATATCGCAGCACGTGCAGTTCATCCAAACATCAATCAGAGGGAGGGTATCAGGGGACCCTGCCAAGGCTACTTTCTCTAGGTTGTCTAGGACAGCTTCTCATGCATGAAATCTACTTCTACCTTCGCCTTTATCCTTGCAGTCTTATGGTATCTGAGTCAGGTCCAAGCTCATTCAATTTCAGTTGTTGCGTCTGCCTTTCAAACTATTGTATCTATTTATCTTGTTGGACTTATATGTGAGAACGAAAAAAGATGTTAAAGTAGATAAAATGTGGTATTACTTAGTGGCTCGAAGTGTATTTGAATTCGTTTAATAACTAAAACCATCAATGTTAAAAATCCTGGGTGCGTTGTTTTACACGTTTGAAGGCGCAGGCTCTGTGATTGATGGAATGCGTGCATGAAGATTATTAATTTCCTTAATTCTAGAGGTTAATAGAAAATTCTAATACAGCAGTTCTGTCCCTGCCAGTTGTTGATGTTCATTAAGAAAAGAATATGGGATGTTTTAATGAAAGACATGAGCCGATGCAGCACCGAGATCGAGTTTTTATTTATTTATTTTTCATTTATATTTCTGTGCTCTAAGTACAGATTTTGAAAGCTGACTGCTTAACATCCCATTTATTTACAAGGAATTGACAAACGTGATGCATGCACAAGGAATTGACCGCCCCAACCCCTTTGTTTTTAGTAAGTTCACCCGTCGTTTTCTTTGAGTTTCACGATCAAAAGACACCTCCAACTCACACATAATTGATGGAATCAATATCTTTTTTTTTAAATAATAATAATAATAATAATAATAATAAAGAAGTACTCAGATGGAGCATGACTGTTCGTGCACAGCCCAAATTATGATCCAAATATTTGCCTTCCATGATACACAATCCGAGAATCGATCATTTGAATACACCCAATCATTAGTCAATTCAACCCACCTATTTAACCATCTTTCTTCTTCTTTTTTTCCTTTCTTGGGTTTTTGTTATGAGATCTGAGTAAGAACCATCGACCCCACCGGCGTATCGAGCCATTTTTCCAATCAAACGTTGACTCTCCAACCTCTTTTTATTTGCTTTTTCCACCAAATGGACCGACTTGAGTTTGCAATTAATGGCATCTTACCTTATTTCTGTCGAGCTAGCGAGTCAACGCTGGTGATGTTGCCCATGTTGTACGCTTGCTTGGCATGCTTCCCCATCGTTTTTTGCCAACACGTCATATCTCGTGGGAATCTGATCCGTTAAAATGGTGTTGAAATTTTCCATAGTTATGCATACGTATACCTTTACCGCACGGATATCTATGTATGTTGGGAAGAAGATCGTTTCTTCCCTTCTACATGTATCCAGACGGATAATTCCTTTCTGTTTCAGCAGCTGCGCACCACATCATTATTAAAAGAGATCAAAAAAGAAGAAGAAGACGAGGACAGCTTTTTCTAAATGGATATTTTATTATATGCGACTGGCGGATCGAACGTGCGGAACAGTCGAGGCCGACGGCCAAAAGTGCACACGTGTGTTACTGTTACATATTTCTAAAGCGTGCCATCATTAACAAAACCAAGCATGATGAATTAATACGTGGCGAGACACATGTAATTTTGTACATTTAAATGTATGTTTTATCGTACCGTTCTCGGCAATGATTGCTATGATTTCGGCCTAATATTTGTTGGGCAGGGGTTCTAAATTTACTAGACACAGGCACAGGTGGGAATAAAGAAATGGGTGCACGGGCGGCTTTTAATCCTCGTGATGTGGACAAATGATCAGGCACAGTTGCTTGCATGTGAACTTCCGGATAGTATACGGAGCACGAGACAACTGTACGTGGCAAGTAATGTACAAAAGAAGGGAAAAGAAATTGCATTTTTATTTTATATTAAAAATACATTTGCTACTTAACATAACAGCATTTTTAAGACCGTCTAATCCAAAGTTAATTACACGAAGCAACCTTTCTTTATAAAAGAAAGAACGCTTGTCTTGGTGGTTTTGGCGGAACTAGTATATCGGATCAAATAAAGTGCTGCAAACAGCATTATCAATCTTGTGGCCCGTCCAATATTTCTGTCATCCATATTTTTGCACCATGTAATTGGCCCAGGCGCATGAATCATTGTTAACGGATCTGATTTCTTGCTAGAGTAAAAATGTAAAGGTGACAGTTCTGCATTGCACAGTAAATGTGCTGTTGGAGGCTTTATCACATCCTTTCTCTTTGTCCAAAACGTCACACGGAACGGATCACATATTCCGTCTGTCGGCCTAATGTCGTCACGAGACACACAACCAAGAAGAAAAATAATAAATAATAAATAAATAAATAAAGATAAACTGCTGCCATGGTGCGCAGGGCTTAACCTCATCAACAGGGCCATTTCGCGGGTCCCACAGCTCCAACTGATGCAATCCCAGCGGTGCATCTAATTTGGTGGTCCACGGATGCGACGAGCCACGATTGGTTATTTTCCAGCGATGTTTAAACGCAAGATACGTGGAATGTGAGGTGACGGCGACGGCGACGGCACCTTTCGGTGGCAGCTGCGGCATTCGTTTGGCCTAGTACGGCCGAGGTACACTTTTAATTTTTAATGCACCCGGTTAGATGCCATCGCCATCGCTCAGTCCAACTCTCCTGCAGAATTTCCTATTGAAATCCTGGCCGTTTATTGACTAATCCGTTGTAATGTAAGGTGTGGATTCGCTTATATTCGTCAAAATTCAGCGGCAAATGTTTATTTTTCGTGTGTCCAACTGGTTTTTAAGGCACATCTTGTTGTTGGACGACATGAAACGTTCTCTTGTTTTGGTATGACCCGCCTAAGGGGAGTATCCACTTAGGGTTTCAGGAAAAATAGAGAAATAATTGAAACTGTTTGATGCCCACCAACTGTATATCGAAGATTCCGGTAGAAAAATCTGATGGTGAAGATATAATCGATACTCAAAAAAGAAGCCTTCCAATGAATTTCCGCCAAACATTGACGTGTATCTGTTCAAGGGCCGATTAGCTCGCTACGAATTGGATTGCAAAATGCCATGAATTTGAATATAATGTTAGTAAATTTACATGGGAAAACGGCATTCATCTGAAATTGGTTTTTCCAGATAAGATAAGATGCTGAAGTGTATGATGCTAGCGTAGATAAATTCTTTCATTTTGGCTATAAAAAATTGAAATAACTGAGCGTGTCTTCTCTTTACGTGGGGTCCATTCGTACAGTTCATTGTTGGTAAATAGGGAGAGCAGTTTGGCTTCGTTTGGGATGGGGACGATTCAGGTGCCTAGGATCCCCTAGGTGGACCGTTGAGATTTTTGGGCCAGGAATTGTTGGCGTATGTCTGCAACCTCCACCATTCCCCTGGTGCCGTTTCCGCATTTATGTTGCGCACGTTGCTCCCCTGACGTGACAATCTTGTACAGCTGGCAATTAGATATTTGATCATGGCCGTTCATCGTTAGCTGCCACGAGTCCACGTGACGGACACGAGACACTCACGTGATTACTCTGGGGCGTCTAGTTGAGGATAAGCTATCTTACCTGTTTTTCCTCATATACTCTCGTTTAGTTCAAGTAGCTTTTTTTTCATGTTTACTTATATTTTTAATTGATATTTTTTATTTTTCATTCAAGAAGTTATTCTGTCTAATTTCATTTAATTCACGACTAATAGTATCTCCTTTTCTTGAAACATCATTTTCATCTATTTTTCTCATCTCTCCCGTTTATGTAATTATCACTGCCTCCAAATGCCTGGTAATTTGCGCATAAAATGCCAGTTCGGAATGTCGACGTCTAAATGATTCATTTGATTGTAATACTAGTATTTAAATTCTTGGATCTTTTCTAAGAAATTAGTCGGCTAAAAGACAGACATGGCGCAGGACTCGGTATTTTAAATTGAATATAAAACGAGTCTTGCATCTTCCCTTCCTCAAACACACAATCAATTTTGAAATAAAATTATGAAAGTATAAAATATATCTGAAAGACATGGAATGAATAACCTAAATTACATTGTTGCTTTTTTAAAATTAAAATTTATATTTCCAATTATTTGATTCATCACTCATGCAAAAATGCTGCTTATTTTTATCTCTATTAATTTTTATTCCATCATTTGCCACTTGTCACATTACATCATTTTATCTGTAGTTTTACCTGTTTCTTTTTTTTTTTTTTTAACCTTGTCGAACGGACTATCATCATCCCCTTTGACCGCGCTTGAATTGGCATTGAGACCAAAGAGGCGTAAAAGACTAACGAAAAGCCAAATTGAGAGCGGTTAGAAGAGAGGTGATGACGTTCATTCGACAGGAATGATGTCAACTAAAAATTTAATAAAGGTATAATAGTATTATTACTATACACATAATATTATATAAAAAGTAAAGTTACTATCAATAAATAAACATCACATCAGATTTTTTTTTTATATAAAAAAAGTAGAAGACAAAGCTTTCACAGTTCTTTTCCATAAATTTCATCTTTTCCTCCCTTTTTACACTACCTATGCATCAAAACGAACAGAGGTCAGCATGCGTGCTCTATGTAGTTGATGGCCATGAAAATCAATGCAGGATGGCTCATGAGAACCTGAGTGGTCCAATGGATGGGATTGATTTGAGATAAGAAAACAACATCGTCGGAGTGGGTTATTATTCATTCCACCTTGACTGAATTGGAGGGGGTTAAGAGTCGCTTATTGCTGCGCATTAAAACGACTCCAAGTACTATAGTCCACGGGAGTAAAAACATTGGAACGGGTCATCATCATTTCCCGTCTCGAGCCGAGTCGTGGAGCTGCGACCCACCCGCCCACCAACCAAACGCAAGGCGCCTGGAGCGGATCTAAAGCCGACGAGAAGCGAGCGCAATCTCCGCCGAGGCTGGGGTAAGTTACTCGAGGCCGGCATCATCAAAAATCCATAATTAGGCGGAGAGAAAGAGGAAGAGAGAGAGAGAGATGTGCCTTGCTTAACAGGCGGAGAGCAAAAGGCGTGACCCCCTCCTTCTCCTCCTTTGGGCCCCACACGTTACCCGACAAGCGCGGGAGAGACGAAATTCCGACCCCCACCGTCCATCAAGGAACCACTCCCTTCCCGCCACACCACCACAATCTCAACCGTCCCTTCTGACGCCCTCGCCCATCAACCGTCGGTTGCCTTAACCCTGGTTAGCGACAAACCCAACCTCTAGTGAGAGGGGGGTCAAAAGACAGAGGGAGAAGAATAAATGACTCCGGACATAGCCGTGCGACCGGAAGCCTCGGGCTTTCAAAGCAGAGAGACATGCTCTGAAATCCTCCTCACCAGTCTCTCTCTCTCTCTCTCTCTCTCGCGGTAAAAACAGCTAACATTTGCTTATGACTTGGCGAGGATAGAAACGGAAAGGAAGAGGAGTGTCCGTTGGAATTAGGTGGAGAAGCCAAGTGCATGTAGCACCGGAACGGCAGAGCTCGAGCATTTGGAGTATAAAATCAGCCAGAGAAGACTATCGGAGGCTGAGACTTTCAGACCTGATAACGCCAGTAGTTGAGAAGCGCAAGGGCATTTCTCGGAAGTGAGATTCTGCGAGAGCTAGAATCGGAATTCCAAGGACGATCTGCTGAAACTGGTAGCGAATCGTCTGGATTGACTGGAGGAAAGAGGGTTTTGAACGGCATTTTCAGTTGGAATTTGGAAAGGATGCCGTTTGAAGCTTGGAGCAGCATGTGAAGGAGAGGGAGAGCGAAGCGAGTTATTGCTTTTGTTATTAAAACAGACATAGGGAAATGGCATGTAATCCGTCGGAGATGCAGGAGCCGAGCATAGATACCGACAAGCTCAGTTATGAGATCTTCTCTATCCTCGAGAGCAAGTTCCTCTTCGGCTACGATGACCAGAAGCTGTGGATTCCCAAGCAAATTTCTGCGGCTGGCACTGATGTCCTTCCGCCAGCATCCGCAGCAGCTGCAGCTGCTGAAACTGGCAGCGTGGGCTCCATCAAGAACCAGAGAGGGAAAGTCTGCATCCTCAGCATTGACGGAGGCGGCATGCGGGGGATTGTCGCCGGGAAAGCCCTGGCCTACCTCGAGCAAGCTCTCAAGACGAAATCCGGCGATCCAGACGCGAGAATCGCCGATTACTTCGACGTAGGGGCAGGTTCCGGCGTCGGGGGGATTTTCACAGCGATGCTTTTCTCTACGAAAGGCGGAGGGAGCCGTCCTATATTCCGTGCCGAGGACACATGGAAGTTCTTGGCGGAGCAGGGGAAGCGGTTCTACCGCTCATCATCAGGCAACAGCCGATTCCTCCGGCGAATCTTCAAGGGCAGCAGCGGCGGAGGAACGGCGGGGCTGGAGCGGGTGATGAAAGAGGCGTTCACGGACAACGGCCGGAATCTGACGCTGAAAGACACGTTGAAGCCGGTTCTGATAACCTGCTACGATCTCTCAAGCGCAGCGCCGTTCCTCTTCTCCAGAGCAGACGCGCTCGAGACGGATAGCTACGATTTCCGGCTGTGGGAGGTGTGCCGGGCGACGTCGGCCGAGCCGGGGATGTTCGAGCCGGTGGCGATGCGGTCGGTGGACGGCTCGACTCGGTGCGTCGCGGTGGACGGTGGGCTGGCGATGAGCAACCCCACCGCGGCGGCCATCACGCACGTGCTGCACAACAAGCAGGAGTTCCCGTTCGTGCGGGGGGTGGAGGATGTGATGGTGCTATCGCTTGGGAGCATGGGAGGGGTTATGGAGGGAAGCTACAACTACGACCAGGTGAAAGGATGGAAGGCCAAGGAATGGGCCAAACCAATGGCTAGGATTGCCGGAGACGGGGCTGCTGATCTGGTGGACCATGCCGTAGCCATGGCCTTCGGGCAGAGCCGAAGCAGCAATTACGTCCGCGTTCAGGTATGCGTTTGCTACACCTTTGCTTGCCTTCTTCCGCTCTGTTCGAGTCTAACGTGCGCCGTGGCTGGTCATGCCGTTAACCCACGCGGCTGATCATTATCCAGCTGCATTTGCTGGGGAAGTGGCCAGGGTTAGTGTCAGTAGTCTTCCAATGCCGTGATTACTGATTATGATGATATTAGCAACCACAGTTCTTTTGATTATGCGCGAATTCACCGTGCACTTTAGTATGCTTGAATCCCCATCGTCCAAGATTGCCGCCTTCTCCAAAGACCACCATCTCCCCCTACTTGGACGGTCCTGATTTCAGCAGAAAATGCCACGGGTGCATTAGTCCTGAAGCGATGTTTGCTATTGTGCGCGGTACGCCGTGGATTGGCCTGTTTATCCGGCGTGCGGCGTGGCGCAGTTGAGTCGTTGGAGGCGGCTGACTGCCAACGTGCACGTAACCACCACCTTGGGCTGCAGGTGTTGGTTTGCTGGCCCACCCTGTTTGGCGGACGTTTCAACGGGCCGCGTTGAAATGTTTTCCAAGTGTGTTATGCCTCGTTTACGCACGTGGCCACCATTACCAAGATTATACTCTTATCTAATCTTAATCCCATAGTTGGGCTCGGTGACAGTTTTTATGTCTCCGCTAACATCAGAAGTCAAAAAGTAAAAAAAAGTAGACAAGAAAATGCAATACCGCCGTGCATGCGACGTGCATCGTGTTTCTCGATGCACCCTGTCATGTGGATGGCGAGTGATTGGTATAAATGTCATTGAACGAGGGCTAGTGGGTTGCATGGGATTAGTGGGTTAGGTTGCTCCGAAAGTAATTTTCAAACTCCTGTTTTTGGGCAAGGATGAATGATGTTTTATCAGGGGGTGAAGTGATTGGGTGATGAAGTTAAGGCCGCAAGTTATTTTTATTTTTATTTTTGGGAAAACTCAGTCTTCATTTGAGCCACATAAAGGGATATGGGAACGCGCTGTCAGTTTACTTGAAACTGTTCCGGTTTTGCCATCCTAGCTATTGTTGTGTGGTACTTCCTGCTTTCTTCTTGCCCCATTTTTGGCCTAGCGCATTGGGCGACTTAGGGGAAAAAAAATTCTGTACGGTCATTTTGCCATTTGGGGTCCATTTACTTAACAGGATGAGAGAGTGGTTTGTCTCAAACACTTCTGTTAACCATTTCTCCCATTTGATCATTTGGCATTGCCCCGAAAAACAAATTTCAAGGGGCCCCATTATTTGGCAATGGGTTACAAGTGGGTTAGCGTGGGGAACTAGTGGTCAAAGTCCATAGTCAGGATTCTAATCTGTAGATTTGCAGTGCCTTTCGAGGCAGGCACTTGTGTGCTTTTGGTGCTGTCTGAACTCGTTGACTGCTCTGTTCATCATTATTGCTGCAGCATCCTGCATGGCCGTAAAATCCAGAAAGCCTAGCTATATCTGTTATTGGAAGCTAGATTTACTCCAGAATGACTTTGATGACCATGATCCTTGTTTGATTTACAGTATAACTCCTTACCTTCTAGCCGTTTTTTTGAATGGCCACAATTTCATGCCATTATTTAATTGGCTGTGCCTTCACACTGGTCAAACTCCATCCGCAGCTCCATTCAGTTTTGTAACTGAATGTTTCAGCCGACATGATCTTCCGTTCCATCGTCTGATGCTTCAAGTGGTGCCCCTACTAATTAGCATATGCTGACAAGTTGGCATATCTTGTTTGAGAACAATCCAGATCTTCCATTTCATATAGATTTCCCATGTCCCTTATTTTGGCAGCTCAACAAACTACCTACTGAGAGAGGCTAATCGCCTATTCTGCTTAACTGTTCCTTGGAATCTTTCTTGACTTTTGGAACCAATGATTTTTGGATTAGGCTTAACTACGGTGTGAAATCATCGCTTGTCAGATACGCTACATGGTTTGATATTTCAAGCTTATAATTTCGATGTAGGACTTGTCTGAGCTTTGTTCCTTCTCATCCGGTCTATCATACATCTCAACAAATCCCCCACCATCCATATGCACAGCCACCAATCTTTGAATGATTTGGTCAGAAGGATTGTCCAAGTTTTAGGATGTGGGACTGTGGCTATAGTATATAAAATGCATAAATTCATAAATATTAAGTTGGCATATTATCCCTGCAAAACGCCACATGTGATTTGTCTTTTGTAAGACTACATTGTGTTTGCTTTGGAATCAGAAGGTGTATATAAAGCCAAAAGAAGACAGGGACATCTTATTTTTTGTATTTGTTCTTGTTTTAGAGTTATACATAAGATTAAAGACACTTTTTAGTAGATCTCTCGTCACATTTCATTAGCTTTTTCTTTCCCTTTTTCAGAAGGTTTTCCTGTTATTAGTTACCATGTTTACATCAATCATTTCCGATATTGCAGGGTAGGACTCTTTCCATTCCTTAGTAGAAACTTAGACACTAAAAATTCAACATTAAATATTTATATTGGAATTAGCATTAGTTTACGTGCATAATCATAGCTTCTGGATACAACTGAAGTCTTGCATCCATGTATTCTACAGGCAACTGGGCCCAATCTTAGCCATTGTTCAGCAAACACAGATTCTGACCCCAGCCCTGGCAATGTGAAGATGCTGATCAGCACGGCAGAGGAGATGCTGAAGCAGAAGAATGTGGAATCGGTGCTCTTTGGGGGCAAGAGGATTGGAGAGCAGACGAATTATGAGAAGCTGGACTGGTTTGCTGGGGAGCTTGTGCTGGAGCATCAGAGGAGGAGCTGCAGAATAGCCCCCACTGTTGCATTCAAGCAACCAACTGCAAGAACCGCTTAGTTTTTTACTCCTGACTTTGGGAAAGTGAGTAGTTTTTTCCGCTCAATCCATTGAAATCTTTTGTTCTCAAGCTATATTGGTTTCGTTGTGAATATTGGGTTCGAATCAGCCCCCATTTACATGTGCTCTAATATTCCAACCTCAATGTCCAGTTCGACCCAAATTGCTTATCAAAGTGAAGATAAAAGAAAAGCAAGAAAGTCCAGATTTCGCGTCTGGTTGCTTTGCTGATTTGTTTATGGCACAGCTTGGGCATTTTCTCCCACCCACCGTTCACTCATGGGAATCTCAGCATTTCATAATGCGAGATTAGATGCCCATTTTGAAATGCATGCTTTTGTCAACGTACTTAAATTACTATTTCCGGGTCCTAAAAAAATGATATGGAAGTTGATGGATGGCTCGGATATGAGCGGTGTAGGGGCCCACCCAGTCGGTGTCTCTCTTTCATTTTTATTCTGTAACGCGGCATTGTCGTTTTCCGGAGCACGAGAATTATTTGGCATTTTCTGGTGCGCTCAACAACCGGCCGCAACAGGAGAGCCATAGAAGAGACAGAAGTCACGGTGGTGTGGAGTTGCGGTCGATCTGCCGACAGCGCTCGGTTATTTACTTGCACTGGCTTTTTTCTGCCTTGTTGAAAGTCACAGCGGGCGATTTGGGAAAATGAGTGAAAAGGCGAGGGCGTTTATGCCATTATAGCTAGAGCTTTTGTGGGACATGTCTGCAGTCCGTATTCCGTAATAAGAGGCTTTCTTTCCACTCAATGCTCGGACCCAGGGATTTTGACTGATGA
>JAYJMB010087910.1:0-20397 GCA_036873735.1 Pouteria campechiana
GCAGGTGTCATCAATCGGTCGGACAGCTGCTCGGCTACAGCTAGATGGCTCCTTTTGATTTTCCATGGCCCAACAGGAGGCAAAGCGGGTTGGGATCTGATTCGCAACTAGAGTTGTTCCTTTTATAGACCAAGACGTTAAAAGAAAAACCTCCGGCTCACAGTTTTTTTAAGGGCCTGATTGGCCTGACGGTAAAAACCGTAGAAGCCAATCTCAAAAGCCAATTATAGATTAGAGCTTATGCCAAATCATACTTTTTTAGTCTTTGGCGGTAGAGTAAAATACCTTTGAAACACCTCCCAAATATTTACAAAAATCCCCAGAAGCACTTTTGAAGACTTGAAAAGTACTTGTTTAAACGCACACGACCGTCCTAGCATGAGCAGGCGCATAATCCACCAAAAACCTCCATTTTCAACATTTGCACGCACACGTCTTTTCCTTCGGATAACTCACACGACGCCTGCCGCGTGTGTATCGAGCTTCGTAAATAGCCAGAGCATCAAATCCACCCCACCCAAAAAAAAAAAAAGCTTCTGCTTTGGAAGACGGGGCGGTAGGTAATCTCCGTTTCTTTGTCGCCAGTAGCAGCGGGGGAGGAGTCGTGGAAACTGAGAAAGGCAGGAGAAGAAGAAGAGGGAGAGAGGGAATTTTAAGAGGGAAGGAGAGAGAATGAGCAGCGGAGGCGGCAGCATCAACACCGGGAAGATGGTAAATGAGGTTGCTTCGATTCCAGCTGCATCGAGAAAGCTGGTGCAGAACTTGAAGGAGATTGTGAATTGCCCAGATCACGAGATCTACGCCATGCTTAAGGAATGCAATATGGACCCCAACGAAACGGTCAATAGACTCCTTTTCCAAGGTTTGAAAGATCTCCGATCTCTTTCTTGCTCCTTGTCTCTTTCGTTTTTTCTTATAGGGTTGCTATATTCTTCTTTCTTTTTCTTTTGTTTGGGAGTGTTTATTTGATTGAGGGAACTTTCTCTTTTTGTTCTCCGATCGCTTTTGCTGGAGTGGTCACCGCCGGTTGATGAAACGCTCGTATCTGTGTTTTCACTTACTGTGACACGCTTCTGGCTCGAATTGTTTACTTCTTTTATGATATTTGATGGATATGTTTCAAGTCGCTGGTTACGAAGACTTGAATATAAGGGAAAAGATGATTTCTTTCTGCTTGGAAGTTGTCTTTTTTATCCATTTCAGGGTGATCTGTAATCTTCCCTTCCTGCTTGCTGCTGAGAGTTGTCTTTCTAGTTTCATTGTGCTGATTCTTTCCTAATCATCACTGCAATTATTACCTTTTTTCAGTGTAGGTTCTATACCCATTTTAAGTAGATCTGTGGCACAGAGTGGGGATTTTCAAACCATGCAGATCCTTTTCATCGTTTCTTTCAATTGCATTTCAGCATTCTGCTGAAATGTGCAATGTTGCTGCTGTTTTGAGAGGCATTGCTCTGATGTTATCGCTTGCCAAGTGAACATGTGTCATTTTACTTTTGCTTTGAAAAACCTTGAATCTAATTCAGTTGCAATGAATTTTCAGATCCTTTTCTTGAGGTGAAGAGCAAACGTGAAAAGAAGAAAGAGGTGAGCATGTGTTTTCATTTTGCATCAGTTGTTTGAACTTTGATCTTTCTCTGCACTGTAATTCATATCATGTGTCATAACTGACAAACATCTTCAATTATCTTAGAGGATGATGATTTGTATTTGTTTTGTGGTGCATGGAAACATGGCCTGGGTACATAAGATAGCTGCACTATAGATCCCCAACTCATGAATCTTGCTGGCCCACTAATGGCCTTCTTCTCATCTGGTGAATTAATTGGTCTTGAGCCAGTTATGTAGTTGGGTGGGCACAATGATCTCATTCTTTGTTGTCTTTGCTGAATTGCAAGTGTGTTGGGGATGGATGGATTTTCAGTTTACATTTTAATGATTATTAAGTTGCTCAACTCTCTTCATTCTGACTTCATTTCATTTGCTGAAGAAAAGACAGTTTCTATCTGCACTGGGCTGCCTATTAGATTGCCTACCCATATTTCAACTTTTTTTTCAATGACAAGGACTTATTTGTCCTTTTTTTCTCCTCATGTCTATCCAGGTAAAGGAAAGCACAGAATTAAGGTTGCGAGGTGCAAGCAGTGCCTCAAATCGTGGAGGCAGGGTTGGCACAGATCGCAATGCTGGGCGCAGTGGCGGCATGCAATGTAGTTCAAATGGTTTGTCATAGTCCTCATGCATGCTGGGTGGTCATATTCTAATTCTTTCTTGCTGCTTGAATTTCCATGCAAAGCATCTTATCTTTATTATAGTTATTGTTTCTGTCTTTACTTGTCTGTCAGATTCAGGTTCTATGCGCAGTAAAGCTGCATACAAGAAAGATAATGGGACGAGTGCTGCTGTAAACTTATCTTCGACATCTGGTGCAGCAGGACAAAATACTAATCGCAAATCCATGTCTCATAGGTAAGTTCATTTACAATTTCAGAAGAAATATCCACTTTTTGGAGAACATTATAATTTTAATGGATGCATCTTTATGTGAATGAGCTACTCATAGAAGCATATTTATTACTAAACTTTTCATATCCGACTATTAAGTTTATTGTTAGTATGCCCTCACCTATTCGTATGTTTAATTGTAGGGGTGCAAATCGGGGCGGGTTGACCCGAACCCATGCTTAACCCGACCATGTTTGGGACTGGATTTGGATAGCCTTTTTGGTTTTGCGGGTTGGGTTGGTTCGGAAAATCTGATCAGAATTGAAAATCTGGGTGTGGATGGGTCGAGGTGGTAAAAAACTGACCCGCACTAATAATACATATAAAAAAAATTCTAAAACTGCCACCGTCCCACGCATATGCCCTAGGCCCTATTGCTTTGTCCGACTAACCGAGAGGTTCCTATCTCCCTGCCATTTGCACACAGTCACGGCCCCCATCTCCCTACCATCTGCTCGCAAGTCACGGTTCCTATCTCCCTGCCATTTGCACACTAGTCACGGCTCCCATCTCCCTACCATCTCACAAGTCACGGCTCCCATCTTTCATCTCCCATCTCACTTACTGAACAGATTTTCAAGAAGCAGTGGTAGAAGCAGGAGCAGAGGAAGATCCCGCACCACCCCTATCTTCTTCTCCACCTTCACTTAGAAGAAGACGTAATAGTTTATCTGTCCATTCGATGGCTGTACCTGCCCCCGAAACTTTCCTAATATCTCGCCCTTCGATGTACATCCCTGTAAGTGCCTTTTCCCTTATCGTATGTTTGAGTGGGTATGAAGGGATTGGTTTTCACATCCAAATTTTCACCAAATCACGATCTCTCCATGTTTTCTAGTCAATGCTAGCTGCCAAGGCCAACTGCACTTTTTCCAAACAAGCCACAAAGAGCTCATTTAACTTCCAATGAATCTGCTGAGTTTTGGATTCAAACTAAAAGTCTTTGTCACTATTGCCATATGAGTTTGTGCGGGATATAAAGCATGGATAGGCTGCTCAAGTGGCTAAAAAGTCGCTAGTGCTAATTGTCAAAGTATATATTCTTGAAAGATTTAGCCTAAGATTTCCTTTAAATATCAAAGTAAATATATGTTTTATACCTTATTAATTTATCATATACATAGAAAATCAAGTATTGAAAATGTAACTATGAAGAGTTTATAGGTTAAAAATAAATTATAATGTAGGCTTAATTTTGATTTTACAGATAAAGATGTGGTCTCCACTGGCCCTGCCGGGAATCAGCTATTTTAGTGGATCTCTGTCAAGCACTGATGCACGTCTTCCTGTCGTACTTGTAATCTTGTGCAGGAAAACAAGAGCTGAGGCCGATGGTGCTGTCAACAGGTTGGCAGTGGGCGTTTTAAACGCTGCTTGGCTTTTATAGCAGGGACCAGTAGCATGGGTCATGGAAGGGTAGCATTTTCCACGCGTACAAACTGCAGTAGATAATTTTCCTAGTTGCAAGCGAATGACTCTCGATTTTCAAATTTTTATCTGATAAATCCACGCTTCTTATATATTAAAAATGCATTAATTTAACTTATTATTCATAAGTTATAGTAGTAAATTTATAAGCATGGTATTAATATAAATTTAGCTTAGTTAGGATTACGTTGGATTTAAAAAATGTAGAAGATATCAAGTTGTCAACTTGTATTGTCAACCTGAATTATTGACCCAAACTTAACCCGAATTCAACCCGGATGATGAAAGATAGGGTTAGCTTTGGGACAAGGTCAAACCGAGCCGCCGTATATGTAGGGTTGGGTAAGAGTTTTTATATTTATATGGTTATGGTTGGGACCACTCTGACCCGGTATAAACCGACCTGATTTCCTATTTAATTGGCATGTTAATGTGTATGCATACTCTTGCTTCTGCTCTTGCAACTTTGTTTATTTATTGAATTGGGAGTGCATTTATTGGCTTCATGATGTACTTGGGATGTATCTAATGTAGCATGTGGGCCAACCATGAATTTGAGTAGCTTGCTTCAATGCATGATCTTGCTCAGTAGAAAGCTGCTCCTTAGTTTATCATAACAAACAATATGCAATGATTTTTGTCCTGCTCCTGCTTAGTGGAATCGACTTCTAAGTTGGATCACTGGAACATCTGGCATGTGTCTGAGACAAGTGACTAGAATTTTTATATATGGAGAAGAAAATGAAAGTATAGGAGACTAGTCTGTTAGCAAGTAAGTGTCAACTAGATGTATAATCTCATCTTCAGCAAACTCCACATATTCCTCTTTTGTAATTTTGTACCTGAAAGATGAAAATGTTGATCTGTGCTGGATGGGTCATGTTCTGTGGTATTGGGTGGTCATTTTCTCCCATATTTTGACATTGAATTGCTTGTCAAGTCAATAATCTGTAGGACAAACTGCAGTAGTGGTGTTTGGTTTAATATCTTTCTATGGTTACATAATGATTTGTATGCTTTATTGCTAGGTACTGATGCTTTCTTTGGGTTTTTGTTGCAGTGAATCTGTTCCCACTGAAAGCACAGTACAAACAATTGGCACACCAGATAGTGTCCCTTTGTCCTCGCAGCCTTCTCCAGGATTCCAACCTGCATGGGTGGGGGCACCTGGTCAAATTTCATTGGCTGACATTGTGAGGATGGGCCGGCCCAAGGTATCCAGTGCACCTGTTGCAGCCACTGAAACTTCCTTCCCACCACATAGTGCTAGTGTGCCAAGTGCATCACAGCACCATGTCAAACATTCTTCGATCTCCACACATCTTCCATCAGAATCATATCATGATTTGAATTCTATTGAAGAGTCAGCTTCCCAGGCTTCAGAGACAATTGCTGAGCAAGGTATTGCCATAAGCCAACATATGTCTCATGATGAATGGCTCTTTGCCGAGCAATCATCTGCTGCAAGTGGGTCATCTGTGGTGGATCCTGGTGGTGCTTCTGCATGTTATGCTGACACACCATCTTCATCCAACTTACATGTCGATAGAACTGATTTGCACCCAAATTCTCGGCTGGATGAGGTCCAACTCACAGAAGGAATTGCCAATTTTAAGAGAGATTCGTCTGATAGACAACTACAGCAAGATAATTCTGGAGGTGCATCTCACTTTGACAATAGCTCATTTGAAAACAGAAGTTCGTACCAGCCTCAAAGGCTTGCATTTGAGCATCAGGAAGGTAATCATTGGAGCTTTAATTGAATATTGCAGTTTTAAGAACTAACGATTGAAGCTTTAAATTGAATGTTTCTTCTTTATAGAACTAGGTGTTTGGATAGTGAGAATTAAAATTTTCCTTTGAAAATAGGTTAGAAATGATGTCAGTAAGGGTGATATTAGCCATAAAGTAAATAAAAAAAGAATGGATAGGTTTTTTAGATAAGAAGGATAGGCAACGATGGGGAAAACTAGGACTACCAGGTGGAGCATATGTTACGTGAAGGGGAGGAAAATTGGATTTCCCTTGGAAAATTAGTCCCTAACTTGGTCTACTGGATGCGTAAAGACAGCCAATTTGTAGTATTCAGCATGTGACAGGGACTGGGCAATTTTAAAATAACTGGCTTGAGTATTGAGGAACATGATGGCTGGCAGAGCTTCATATAACTGAAATAAAGTACATATTCTAGAAACAACTACTTTTCAACTCACAACAATTTGGTTTCGCTACCAGCCATGGGCATGATGTACTGAAGATGAACACTGAATATCTTTAACTATTAACCAAATGCTTGCTTTTCACGGTCTCTCACTTTCTTCTTTTGGAGGCTTGAATGCCAGATTAGATTATTGTGGACGGTGCATGGGACCTGAAAAGGCATTTGGTTGGAATATTTTGACCGTTCAATTAATGACTATTTGTATGGAGAAAAATAGAACATTCAGTGTGAGGTAATCAGATTTTTATTATCATATTGCTTGGGTTTTGTTCATTTGGTAAATGCACTCAATTGAAATTACTGTTTGTGCATGGTAAATGGGGCCAAAACTTAAGAATGGATTTCCCTCAAAGCAGCTATAAAGGATTGTAAACCAGTGCAAAATCCTGTATTGATGAGGTCTTTGGGAAGCATAGGTCGGAAATGGTACTAACATTTACACAAAGCAGCTACACGTATGCATCCACCAGCATTTTTCTTAGAGGCAGCCCTGAGTTTTTACATTACACAAAGCATCAATCCCTCTTTCAAATAAAATATCGACAATCAAATTCAACAGCAATGTTGTTAAGGTCGCAGGGTGACTAAAATTTCGATGTGGTCCACAATGGGGATACAATTCGTATGGTCTAGATGATGTGCCAAAAGTCAATGAGTTTTATAGATGAGAAATCAATCATTTAAAAATAATTCTGAAATAGAAAAAATAAGTAAAAAACTCACCCAAAAAGTATTGTGAATGCAACATTAAGAAAAGGCTGGTGACTGCTCTCGTTCGAAAAAGGAAGTGGCTTGCCATGGAAAATCTTGGTCATGAGGAAGAATTCATGCACTGTACATATGCTAGAGTGAAAAATGGTGGCATGCTACCTAAGAGTGTGTTTAGTGAACAGGAAAAGGTGTGAGAAAATTTTTCACCCCTTTCAATGTGATTTGGCTCTTTCACTACATAACAACCTTACTTTTTCTTTATTATTATCTATATTTCTAATCATTATCTCCCATCTTTTCATAAAAAGTCTATTTATTTTATCTTTGTTAAATTTATTTCTAAGCATTGCCCCCTATCGCATCACATCATCCCGTCTCTTTTCCTCTATTTTTTCAAATTTCTTTTTTTACCCTCCTCTTTTTCACCTCCTTTCCCTCTTACCAAATGCACTTTAAGGTTGTTTTGCATGGTAATGTCCTTATCTAAAAATCATTCCTATGGAATAAACTTTCTAAGATGTTGATACAGTTGAACTATGGTTGGAAAGAGGATGGCTACACATGCTGATCATCAAAAGAAAAAATAAAAGAAAAGACAAAATGAAAAAGGAAAATGAAGTATAGAATAAAAGAAAAAGATAGAAAAAGGAAAGAGAAGAGAAAAAAGATAAAAGTACCAATGTTCCTTCACCAGCAATAAGTGGGGACAATTCTAACATGATGTGCCTCTAGAGTTTAGAATCAAGAAAAAGAAAGAAAAAGGAAAGAGAAAAGAAAAAAGATAAAAAAACCAATTATGCTTCACCAACAATAAGTGGGGACAATTCTAACATGATGTGCTTCTAGAGTTTAGAATCATGGTCATTTTACCTTGATAATTTGATTTGAAAATAATAGATCAGTTCATTGTTCTATTCTTTTTTTCATAAAGAAAAGAAGTCCTTGAAACCTTTCTCATCATGTCTTCAACTGGCTACAATATTTTAGGGTGCTTTTTTAGGATTTGTTTTCTGCTAGCTAATTGTTTATCCGGCCATATTCAGGCTGGTGAGATTGCCGCAACTTGATTTTGTAAGTTCAAAAGGCTGTGAGACTTCTGACTAGGAGGTCCAGGACATGAACATGAACTGATATGTAAATATGGCTCAAATAATTGTCTTTTCTGCAATATCCATTAACTACAAAGTGTTCCTCTTTCCAGGAATGGAGCGCAGCTCTCACACGTCTGTTTCGGAATTCCCTGTTCCTGCTTCAGTTGAAGATGATGGTGTTGCAGTATCATCAGAAGCTGCAAGCTTGCAGCAACTAAGCTTGCAGAAGGGAGAGGAAGGCAATTGTTCTGCGGAAGGTAGTCCTGCAGTAATAATTCCAGATCATCTGCAGGTCCCAACCGTAGACTGTTCACATTTGAGCTTTGGTAGCTTTGGGTCTGGTGTCAATCCGAAGTTCTCTGGATCTTTTGGGTCAAATACCCTGAAGAACAAACTGGAGGAGGCCCCTGTGGTAGCTGAGTCTTCTTCCACACAACACTCTGGTACCAGGTGTGGTTTCTGTGATTCATGTTATGATTGTATTTTTGTGGATGACTTGCAATGATTGATGATTTCCTCCCTGACAGGAATGTTGAGTACTATGGCAATGAGCAACTGAGAGCTGTCTCAAATGAGAATGTGGATGAATCTTCATCTTCATCTTCACAAGCGGAGGTCATAAAACATGATACCCTTGTGCAAGTGGCACATGGGCAGCAGTACCCATTCCCATCTGTACCTGGTTATTCATTTGACAGTGTAACACAGGCAAATGCTGCAGGATATTCATACCCTCAAACAAACCCTCAGATGCAGAATCTTGCTCCATTTTCAAGTGTAATGGTAATTTCATATCAACTTATCTTTCAAAACCTTCCAAGACTGATGTTCTTAATTAACTATTTTTCCTCAATACCAAGAATTTCACTGCCCATATCTGAAGAAATGCACTAGTTAAAAAACTATATGTTGTCTATAGCTTAAGCTGAGTGTTATAAGCAATTGGTTGGGATTGTTTGATGGATTGATAGTGATTACTGTTTTTTCTGGTATATACAAATGTTTAACATGGAATCCTGCCTTTTTACGTTTGTAACCAATGATTTTTCTAAATCTGCAATTCATCATTTTTGTCAAGAAATCTTTTGGTGGTTCTAGGGAGATGTTGTCTTTGTGGTTTTAGTTTTTAAATTGTAATAGTGCTTGAAAAGAAGTAGAATCAATACCCTAAAACAAGAATAGATAGTAATAGAACTTGAAGAGGATGAATAAAGCTAAGACTAGGAAGTTATGATGCAAGAGAACAAGCAAATGATTTGCATTAATGAATCATTGGTGAAGCTTGGAAAAAAGGTGTGGCCTGCACACTTGATCGTAGGATAAGTAACGTAGGTTGATGCAAATGACATTACTTTTTAGGAGCTATTGAAAATTACAAATAGGTGTTGCATTGAAGATCAGACCCTTTTTCAAGTGAAAAAGATGGACTCTCTATATCTCATTAACTAAAAGGATGATTAACATGATCATATCAAACTTTCCTTTTTCCCCATTTCAGATGGAAAAGATGGACTTTGTATCCCATTAACTAAAGGGATGATTAACATGATCATATCAAACTTTCCTTTTTACCTATTTCCGACTCTCTATATCCCATTAACTAAAGGGATGATTAACATGATCATATCAAACTTCTCTTTTTTTTCTTTTTCTTTCCTCATTGTAGGTGGGAGGAATACACTATCCATGTAGATTGCGGAATCCAAATGATTTAAACCAACCTGCATAATCGATAGAACAAATTGGTTATCAATCCTTTGGCATCATTGATAGATTACATATCCATTGAGTAGTTCATCTAACTAAAGTCACTATTCGGATGACAACATTGAATCTTATATCACGAATCTAAAAGTCATTTTTGTTTGTGCATGTGTGAGAGTGAGAGCCACTTATATCCTGTATTGTTTGCTGTTTGAAAGTATAACAAGTACAAAAAAAGGAACACAAAAACAAAAATGGAACAACATAAAGACTTGTCATATTGGAATGAATCAGACAATTTTCATTTTTTATATTGATGTCTTCAATTAATTACAGTTGCTGTGTACATCAAAAAATTGTATATTCACATCCCAGACCATAAGTGGTCCTAATTACATCTTCGTAATGGGAGAAAACCCTTGATTAAAAGGAAAAGTATAATGCACCTTAGAGATCCAAAAATAAAACACACTCTCTCAAACAAATGCATGCTGTCTTTGGGATTGCTGAGCACATTGCAATAGCTTGATATTTAGGAAATCGCTTCAAGCTAATAGGCGGAGAGGATAACACGGCTTTAGACTAGATTGCTAGACTCTAGGTCAACCTAAAGAATTGAGTGTTTTGATCCAAGTAGTTTGTCTTGGAAGGAATTAAGACCAGGTGACTTATATTATTTAAATTATAAGAAACCATAGAGACGTAGGTGGTTTGCGACCTAATTGGTATATCCCGGAAGGACTCAAGACCGGATGATCTTTTTTGTGTTTAGACCTAAAAGAGGCCAGAAGAAAATAGGTGATCTAGGTTTGTTTCAACTCTCTCACATTGCTTATGAGAAGCTTAGGAAGAGCGGGCTAGTTAGACTGATTTTAGTTCGGTTCTCTCAATTGCCGATGAGTAGCTTAGGAAGATTGAGACTAAGTAACCTAGGTTTAGCTCAGCTCCCTGGATTTAGCTCGGTTATCTTAATTACCTATGAGAAGCTTAGGAAGAGTGAGACCAGGTAAGCTAGGTTTAGCTCAGATCTCTCATTGCCCATGAGAAGCTTAGGAAGAGTGAGACCGGGATGACTGGATTTAGCTCAGCTTTCTCAATTGCCTATGAGAAGCTCTGGAAGAATGGACCAGGTTAATTGGGTTTAACTCAGCTCTTTCAATTGCCCATGAGAAGCTTAGGAAGAGTAGGACCAAGTAAACTGGGTTTAGCTTGGCTTTCCCAATTGCTTATGAGAAGCTTAGGAAGAATGAGACCAGGATGATTAGGTTTAGCTCGGTTCTCTCAATTGCCCATGAGAAGCTTAAGAAGAGTGGGTTAGGTTGACTGGGTTTAGCTCAGCTCTCTTAATTGCTCATGACAAGCTTAAGAAAAGTGGGATCAGGATGACTGGGTTTAGCTTGGCTTTTTCAATTGCCCATGAGAAGCTTAAGAAGAGTGGGCTAGGTTGACTGGGTTTAGCTCGGTTCTCTCAATTGCTCATGAGAAGCTTAAGAAGAGTGGGCCAGGTTGACTGGGTTTAGCTCGGCTCTCTTAATTGCCCATGAGAAACTTAAGAAGAGTAGGCTAGGATGACTGGATTTAGCTTGGCTCTCTCAATTGCTCATGAGAAGCTTAGTAAAAGTTGGACCAGGACAACTGAATTTAGTTCGGCTCTCTCAATTGCCCATGAGAAGCTTAGGAAGAGTGGGACCAGGATGACTGAATTTAGCTCGGCTCTCTCAATTACCCACGAGAAGCTTAGGAAGAGTGGGACCAGGTAAACTAGGTTTAACTCAGATCTCTCTCATTATCCATGAGAAGTTTAGGAAGAGTAAGCTCAGGATGATTGGGTTTAGCTCGGCTTTCTCAATTGCCCATGAGAAGTTTAGGAAGAGTGAGACCAGGTAAACTGGGTTTAGCTCAGCTCTCTCACATTGCCCATAGGGCTTAGGAAGAGTGGGCTCAAGATGACTGGGTTTAGCTCAGCTCTTTTAATTGCCCATGAGAAGCTTAGGAAGAGTGGACCTATGATGACTGAATTTAGCTCAGCTCTCTTAATTGCTTATGAGAAGCTTAGGAAGAGTGGGGCCAAGTAAACTGAGTTTAGTTGATTTGAAGTGGTTCGCTAAAGTTTGACTTGGTGATTCATGACTTAGCGACTCGGTGAATCATGATTTCGTGACCAGGTCCTAGACTCAGACTTTTGAATGATTTGCTGTGTTGTGTTTGCTAAGATTTGACTTGGTGAGTCATGATTTAGTGACTTAGTGAATCACGACTCAGTGACTCAGTCTTAGACTTAGGTTGGTTGAATGATTGGGTGAGTGGTGTTTGCTAAGGTTTGACTTGGAGATTCATGACTCAGTGACTTGGTCCTAACTTAGGCTTTTTTGAATGAGTGGATGAATAATATTTGCTAAGATTTAACCCAGTGAGTCATGACTCAGTCCTAGACTTAGGCTTTTTGAGTAACTGGATAAATTGTGTTTTCTAATATCCCGTGAAAAACTGGAAGTAGGTGAGATCTCTGCCGTTTAATTTATCAGAGATCAAAGGTTCAAGTCACGAGCGATATGCTCGTGTTGATTGAATTGGTTTGGTTGAGATTAACCCTAATTATGATGAAATTAAGCTTAACTGCAATTAGTGCTAATGACAGTAATTAACATTAATTAAGATTGCCAAGTTATTTTGTTTAGACAACTTAGAAGAGCAGGTGGGGTGCATGTCATCATTTCCATGATCTGTGGGCCCTGCCTTCATGTGGGACCCACTTGGTTGCCACTCCACTAATGGGTTCCTTCTTGCTCCATTATCTTCCCTTTTGAACTTTCTAGCTTTGATTCATTAAGGGATGATTAAGGATAGTTAAATTAAACTCCATTAATGAGTTATTCTTCCCTTATAGAGATCCAAAAATGAGATGAATATTCACTCTAAGCCAAACTTAGGCTAGCTCAAAACTTGAGTTCATTTATGTGATGCCCATCTCCAACAGTTCATCACCATGGATGGAGGTTAGACACCCTTGAGTCTTTCAAGCATGGACAAACAAAGTTATTTTTAAATTCACATTTGAAGAGTTGACATCACAACACTCTCTCCCAAGTCATCTTTCCCAAACAGTTGGGTTCAGGCCTCCATTAATGGAGTTGCTATCACTTTAGTCTTGTCCAAAAAACCCATTAATGGAGTATGAGTTTTATCATATTGTGAGAGTTTAAGCCTTTTAAGCTTCATTTCCTATAGAGTCTGCAAGCTTTTAGAGTTTAAGGTTTGAATCCTTGCTCTCCAATGGCTGCCATGAACTCATGCCTCCAAACCCACCATATCAAGAGTGAGAAAACTCATTATGCACCATGGCTAAGCTTGGGTTTAACCCTTAGCTAGGCATGGCTTCTATTAGAGAGCAACGAGGACTTGCCTCGTAGGGAAGAAGATTCCTCTAGCTCCAAGCCATTTCTCCTTGCTGCTGGGTGAAGAAGAAGCTCTTGAATTTGGGATTTCATCCCCATTTATAGGCAGAGCTCAGCAATGTGGAAGCTGGCAGGGTTCGGCTTGAGCATTGGAGAAAGCTGGCAGGGTTCAGCTTGAGCACTGACCAATGCATGCTGGCAGGGTTCAAGTTGAAGGATGCTGGCAGGGCTCAAGCTGTTTAGCACTGACGAAAGCATGCTGGCAGAGTTGGAGCTGCAAGATGCTGGCAGTGTTCAAGTTGCTGAACACTGAAGACTCTGGCAGTGTTCAAGTTGCTGAACACTGACGAATTTTGAACAAGGCTAGCAGTTTTCAATGCTGAACACTGGCGAAGTCTGGACAAGGCTGGCAGTGTTCAACTTGCTGAACGCTGATGAAGCTGGCAGAGCTCAAGTTGCTGAACCCTGAGGAGTTTTGGAAAGTGCTGGCAGGGTTCAACTTGAAGCATACTGGCAGGGTTCAGCTTGAAGGAAGCTGGCAGGGTTCAGAGAATTGATGCTGGCAGGCAGGGTTCAGAGAATTGATGCTGGCAGGGTTCAGGGAATTGATGCTGGCAGAGTTCAGCTGGAGGGGGCTGGCAGGGTTCAAGCTGTTGAGCCCTGACGGGAAAGCTGGCAGTGTTGGGCTTGCTGACCACTGACGGAAGATGCTGAGAAGGTGATAGCAGTGTTCAAGTTGCTGAACACTGACAGAAAAATGCTGAAAAGATTCAACAGTAAACAATGTGGGCGGAGCTCAATGGGCAGAGCTCGAGCCATGAATGCAGTCAGAGCTCAAGAGATGCTACTGGCAGAGCCCAACAAGTTGTTGGCAGAGCTCAACAAGTTGTGTAGGCAGAGCTCAAGAATGATGTGGGCAGAGCCCAGCAAATGGTAGTCAGAGCTCAAGCAATGCAGTGGGAAGAGCTCAGCGAATGGTATGGGCAGAGCTCAAGAATTGGAGTGGGCAGAGTTCAACTTTGTTGCATACTGCTGCAGTCAATATTCAATGAAGTTGCAGTTCATCAGTGTTCAGTTTTCATGGAACACATTCAGTGTTCAGCAAGCTTGTAAGACCATCAATGTTCGACATCTTTGCAACACCATCAAAGTTCAGCAACTTGTTGCCTTCAAGGTTGAACAATTTGTTGCCATCAGAGTTGAGCAGATTCTTTTGCCAAGCTGTCAGCGTTTAGCTTGTGTTGCTTGCCATCAGGGTTCAGCAGATTCTTTTGCCAAACCACCAGTGTTCGGCTTTTATTGCTTGCAATCAGGGTTCAGCAACTTTTTTTGCCATGTATTTCATGTTTCAGCAACCCTGTAATGTCATCAGTGCTGAACTGTTGCATTTGATTAGGGCTGGCCATTTAGCAATTTACTGCTTCTAATCATGATCTATTGATTTAGATCATCCAACAGGAAGCAAAGTGCTTCTGGATTATCTAAATCTATTGACTAATTTGGATGGATTGGAAGCAAATGCTTACATGTTGTCTAAATTTGTTGACTAATTTGGTGGAAACATGGAAAACCGGTGATGGGTATGGGACCTTCAGAGTCTTGGGAGTTTTGGTTGAGGAACAAGTCCACTTTGAACGGTTCTAGCGAGTTAAGGTATCCAGGGTACCCCAAATCCGTCTCCTGATTGGAAACAACTTGATAAGATCCATCATTGGATTATGGTTGGCGGCTTGTGACGCAAAAGAGTGTCCTTGATCAAATTTAATTTCCACAGAACTGTGTTCAATATAAAACCCAATTTCAGTGTATTTGGAACTTTTTGTAAAGGGTCTGTAATCTCTCTAGTTTCCTCCTAGTTTAGCAGTTTCTGGACTCCAAGTTTGTTGAATTCTGAAAAGTTTGTCTATAAATTGGGATGAACTTTACCATGCTAAGGTACAAGTTTTTTCTGTGTGTATACAAGTGTTCAAGCCTCTGTTAGCATCTTCTCCCATCAATTTAGGATTTTCATTTACGCATAATAATCCTTGTGCTTGTTAATGAATCCTCCTTTTTGAAAATTGTTACGTTGTTCTTTTCAGAATTTTATTTATTGTTTGCTTAGATTAGCTGCACTTTTTAGAAACTCTGGTAGAAATTTTGCTATTATCAAGTTTTTATATTAGCCTTGTTATAATCTAATTCATTCTGGGTCAAAGTGGTATAATTTGGGAGAAGCGCAAATAGACAGCTCTGCCAATCCTAATGTTAATAAACCAGTATGGGATAGAAGATGTTTTGATTCGAATTCACCAAAAATGTGAGAAAAATAGATTTTGCGTTAGTAGGACATGAATGAAAGCCTTTTGATAATCCAAAAAATTAAATTTGTCCAAGATATGTCGACTGGCATCATGAAGCTTTAGGTATTGGTTTAGGTAGGAGGAAATCTATTGGGCAGGAGAAAGCATTTTATGGATATGGAGCTATGAATGAGAAATATAGTTCTCTCCAATGGTGCTAAATTTCAGCTGACAGTTTCATATAGAATGGCCTCGTAGTATTCAATATTTTTTGAAGGTGGGTCTGGGATAAAAAGAGATTTTTTAGAGAAATATTTTTGACAAATCTTTTGAATCATCTCTTCGTGCTCCAAATTGGAGTCAAGAGATTCTTCCAAAATTGTTGGTGATTTTTTCTTTAGAAATGCAATTGCATTGTCCTCCAATTTGTCAGTCCAAAAATTAAGCGGTTTTCTTTTCGAAATTGGGGGAATCCCTGGTTTTAATTTAGCAGTTTTTGGACTCCAACTTTGTTGAAATCTGAAAAGTTTGTCTATAAATTTGGATGGCCTTTCCCATGTTAGTTCATGAGTTTGTTCTCTGTGTGTTCAAGTATTCAGTTGTTGGATTGGTGAAGCGTTTGTTAGCATCCTCTCCCATCAATATAAGATTTTTGTTTATGTGTAATCTTTGTGCTTTTTAATGAATCGTCCTTTAAGAAAAGTGTTACGTTTTTTCAGAATTTTATTTATCGCTTACTTAGCTCTGCTGCATGTTTAGAAATTCTGTTAGAATTTTTGCTATTATTGAGTTTTTACATTGGCATTTTTGTAATCGAGTTCATTCTTGGTCAAAGTGGTAGTGTTTTCCTTCCTAGTTTTCTTTAGCTCTAAGAGTAAGATCTAGCTAAGAAAATTTGACAAGCGAAGCTTTTCTTCTCCGTATACCTTGTTTCATGATTTTGAGAGAGAAGACTTTCTAGATCTGCATCCAGACTGAGTATTCTCGCATATTTACGATGGTAGGAGCTTGATTTCTCATCTGAATCTTGATCTGGTTTGGTTTTGAGGAACTGAGTTGAATCAGTATGCCTTTTATTAAGGCAACAACTTCATTGCATCTCATCATTTTCTTTTTGAGCGTATTTGGTTTGTGGCGAAAAGGGTGTAAAAGCCCCATCACCCTCCTCTCTCCTCCCCATCTATTCTTAACGACCTTACATTTTCTATATTATTACCTATTGTTTCATAGTGAGTTTAACTATTTTTGCTTTATTCACTTCATAGATGACATATTCCTATACTGCTGACATCATCATCCTTTTTTACAGCTTTTTTAACATTTCATCATCTTTTACATCCCTTTTTTTATTTTTTTTTCACCTTAAACCAAACTTATCCTTTAAGAAAGCACCTGAAGTAATTAATAAAATTGAGATTCTTCTTGGAATTTTATTTTTTAAAGGATGTGGGTGGGGGCCAAAAAATTGAACCTTGCTAATTGGGTGGCATAGAAGGCAAAGACTGAAGACTGGACTATAGCTACGTGTTATTCTGGCTCTCCAAAATGCCTTCTCCATGAGTTCTGCAAAGCCCTTTGTTTCTTGGTAAATTTAGTTATGCTTATTCTTGTTTTTAGGTGTCAAACTTTTTCCCTCGAGGTGAAGTTGGAGAACACTATTGAGTAAATCCTCATGATTAGGAATGTCCAAATGAGGATAACGATGTTTTATTTTGTGCTATGGAATTAAGCCCAACTGTTTGGCCTTCTTTTCATTCATCGCTGCCGTTTATGACATTTGATTGTTAGTCTCCTTGCACTTTAGGGATCCATCATAATAATTACCTGGACTTGGTTCTACTTTGAGTTGTTCATTAGAATTTTCTAAATCATGCGGAGAGAAAGAATGGAAGGTTCTGTTATAGAGAGATGAAGTGTTGTAACTCACATTAGTGTAGATTAAGTGACCTTCAAAATTGTATTTTGGTGTTTAGAGTGAATAAAAAAGGAGTTTTGTTATGGATTGGAAGGTTGCAGTTGTGGTTTTGAATATCAGTATTTTGATGTTGCATTGATTGCCCAAAAAACAAATATGGTATGGGCTTGGGACTATGTTGTTGGACAGATTATTTATTTACTTATTTAAGAGGAGAGGGTTTGGGGGGTAGGAATTGAGATATTAATGGAGATCATGCTGCACCACATCTGATCCACACATATTTAAGGCGTAAGCATCGAAATGAGGATTTATTTATTTGATATTTAGAGATTTTATAATGCCCTAATCCACTTGATGTAGCATGGGAAGTGGAGAAGACTTTGGAAGAAAGAGGAAGATCCTCTCAATAGGGGAAGAAAGGGGAGGCAAAAAGAAGAATTAGGGATTTGAGAGAAGGAGAAAAGAGAATTAGGGGAGTTCAATAATGTATTCAATTGCAATCAATCAGTAAGTGTTATCTAAATATGTAGAGAATCCCCTATTTTTAAAGATAAAAGTAAGTCCTAACACAATCCCAATCTTAGTGGGATGTGGATTACTATGAACCTAAACAAAGCAATAATTTGAACTGTTCATCAAAACAAAGACATCAAAATAAATAAATATATAAAATAAAATTGAAATCCTAATTAATATGCTTGCGCCTAGTATATATGTGAATCTGGCGTGACCTGTCATGATCTCCATCAATTCCCTTCGACTTGAAAGAACTCACCTCTCAAGAGTTGTCTGCCTGATACTTTAGGAGATTGGGAGCAATCTGTCTGAGCTTTGTCTCTGGAATCCATGTGGCATTTGAATTTGGTCTGTTTCACTACTTGACAAACTAGCACTAAAAGCCACCAAGTTCTGAAGAAATAATCCCATCCTACAAAATAACTTTGATCTGATTCGTACGTGCTATCTGTACTTGAGGCAAAATAGGAACAGGAATTGAAGATGAAACCTTATATGTTGGAAATGCTGCAGGCAAATTTGGTTGCTTAAAAGTACCTCTATAAGGAAACAAATCTTCCACTTTGAAAATTGAACTAATTTCATATCTGACGGTAATTTAAGTTCATAAGCATTAGAACCAATCTTTTGCAGAATTTGATATAGGTCGTTATCTCATAATCTTTTCCACATCAAAATCCTTTTATTTGCAATGGATATCTACAGCAAGCTAATAATCTTCATTGCTCAAAGTAATTTTCCATTTAATATCAGCATTTAGGTCACAAATATGTTGACCAAAAATGTCAGCAGAAGCAGCTTTGTGGCTATGAATGGGCAGAGGAATAAGATCAATAGGAGCATGTGGGGTAAATCCTTGGACAATCTCAAAAGGGGATTTGCCAGTGAACCGATTTACAGAATTATTGTAGGCAAATTTTGCCATGGGAAGTTCGTAGATGTTCTCCTACTAAACACCTAAGCAAATCTTCTAAACTTTTGTCAACTACCTCTGTTTGACCATCAGTTCGTTGGTGAAAAGCTGATGAGGATTTCAATTTCGTACATGAAAGTTTCCACAATGTTTTCCAAAAGTCGTTAATAAATTGGATATCTCAGTCAGATGTAGTGGATGAGGGTAGACTATGAAGTCTGACAATGCTTTAAAGAACAATTTTGCCACATGTGAATCATCATATGTTTTTGCACATGGAATGATATGCCATTTTGGAAAATCTATCTACCACTACAAAAATTGAATCATGCCCTCTGGGAGTTTTAGGTGAACCAAGGACAAAATCCATACTAATAACTTTCTAGGGCGTGTATGGGACAAGTAGAGGTGTATATAATCCTGTTTTCCTTATTTTGGCTTTTGCAAGTTGATATGTGCAACAACAAGATATGACCCTAAATGCATCTCTCTTCAAAGGTGGCCAATAAAACCTATCTTTGACTTATGCAATCGTTTTATTCTTCCTAAAATGTCTAGCAATTCCACCAACGTAAAATTTTCAAATCAGAAAATCTTGAATAGAGGTACTGGGAATACACAATTTGGATCCTTTGAATAGCTAACCGTCTTGGATCACAAAGTCAACATAATCTTGACGGTTTCGATTCTTGACCTCATCAAATATGATACCAAACGTTGGGCATGATTGGTATTAATCCTTCAATTTATCAAATCCAACACATTCACACTCATGGTTTGAAGGATATTCATTACTTGACTAACAGCATCAACAGGTTTGTTCTTAACATCTGAACAGTGAACAGTATTTAAGGATAAATGTGTACTCTTGAAAAAACTCAATTCACTTTGCATGCCTGGCACTTGGATTTTTGTTATGAGTGCAAGTACCTCAGTCCTTGATGGCCTGAATACAAAATAAATTCTTGAGGCAATAAGTGATGCCTCCAATATTGGAGTGTCTGTACTAAAGCGTAAAACTTTTTGACATATGTTGAATCTCGTTGCTATTTTCATTGAGTTTCTTGCAAAAGTGTGCAATTGGATGGCCTTCGTGACTTAAGACGCTACCAATTCTAACTCTTGATGCATCACATGCCACTTCAAAAGCTTTGGTAAAATCAGGAAGTTGAAGCACATGTGCTTTGTTCATTTTTGTTTTTATTTTGTTGATTGATGCAAATGTAGACCACTTAAACTTCTTTTGTTTCATGCATTTTGTGATGGTTGCCATGATTGAGCTAAACCTTCTAATGAAATGCCTATAAAAACTGGCTGGCTCATGGAAACTACAAACCTTAGTGATAGATGTGGGCTTTGGCCATTTTTTAATAGCCTTTACTTATAAGTGATCCATAGACATTCCAGTGGAAGATACCACAAAATTGAGAAAAATTTGGGTTTGCAAAAAGTTGCACGTCTTAGCATTGATGTATAAATTTTCAGTATGAAGTGCTTCCAAAACTCGTTTCAACTGATCCAAGTGTTCTTCCTTAGAATGGCTGTAAATCAATATATCATCAAAATAAACTACTACAAACTTCCCAATAAAAGTCCATAAGACTTGGTTCATCACTCTCATGAAAGGACTTGGTGCATGGTGATGGCTCAAATTTAATACCTCGCAAGTGCACGGTCGATGTATAGTCTAGTGTGCTTATGCAAGGGTCGATC